>VYXC01010734.1:487599-500655 GCA_013397175.1 Platysteira castanea | reverse complement strand
AAGAAAAAGAGAAAAAAAACCCTTGTTTTCATTGATAGCCTATCAGGAGCTTAAAATACACAGACATACACGCTTTAAAAAGAATGACCAAAACAAAACCTACATAAGTTTTTCCACCATTTTTTGACACTCAGCAGGTTGGAAGAACTTGGTATTTTCTCATGATTTACAAGGAGGTCCACCAAACACTTTAAAAGAATTAATTAATATATCACCCTGCAGAACACTAATGCATGCATTACTCATTTTACCTCAGCTTGTTTGAAATGTTTGCATGAAGAGGAACTCAAGTAGGTACTGTTTCATTTCATCACTTACAGTGTCTGTAACCTGACTGCACTAAAATTTACAGCCCTGGGCTCTTGTATGACTAAAATACTACGACCCTAAGCATCTGCTGTATTTTTGGTACCATTATATGCACGTGTTTCTGTTGGGATACCAATCTGTGAGTTTACATAACATGAATTTAAAGCTAAGAAACGTTTCTTTAAATTATGTTTTCAATATTATGGATCAGACATGGGAGATCCTCTGTGGATCTTGTGGAAGAGCTCCTTTGGAAGGAATCAAGACAAGCAAGTTGCTTGTGTCTACCCATCTATAATTTGGAACTGGATAAATCCCCAAAACAAAAAGACCTACAGGACTGCTAGACAAGTAAATTAATAAAAAGTCCAGTGAGGTTATCCTCAGTTATCCAGCAAAGCATGGGAGAAGTGGAAACTTCACCTCACACTGACCCTGACACCTCTTTGCTCTTGCTCCTGAAATTCCTAATCATGTGAAGCAGAAATCTGCACACAAAACCCCAACCAAAATAAAACTACTTGGAATAGCTTGCTTGTGGTGAAATCCACACTGCTCAGAGGACAAAAGGCAAGTAGGGAAAGAGGACATGAAGCCATAATACATGTTACTACCTACCTGCAGTCCCCTGCCCTCCTCAAATGTGAAATGAGACACCAACTGAATACCAGTGGAGCCACCACAGAAAGTGACAAACTGTGAATATGGCTCCTTCTGAAAGCAGGGATGGAGACGTAGCACATGAAAGCCTTGCTCCATGAACAGCTGTCATGAAAACAGCTGTCTCCTTCCCTATCTGAATTACACTGGGAAGATTTGAAATATCCTGGTTATAGCTGCTAGAAGAAAAAAAATATGTTGAAGTGTACAACTATAAAGGTGATTTTTAAAAATTTCTTTGCCTTTTTTCCCAGTCTTCACATGTGTGTGATTACAAAAGGTCCCCTAGTATTTTTAATTAAAATTCAGTGCCATAAAGCAGCTTACAAGCTCCTATAGCTCTTGTAATCTGTAGCACAGTCCTTTAGGGCATCATTTACCAAATTTGACCAATATGTTTAACTGTTGAAAAAAAATTAGCAAAGTTTTGTATTATACACTGCTTGAATTGTATGTAATTATGAGTAAACAAGCTCTGTTGTTTCCATTTTTATCTCATATGGTGTTATAATAACCAGACAGAGGCAACCTTTGCTGTCAGGAAATTTATACTATACAGAGTAATGAAAAACTGGGACTTCAAACTTAACTGTAGAGTACTAAGACACAACAGAACTGAGGAGACAAAACTCCTTTATAAAAGGTATCATCAAAGACCAGACATAAAAACACTCGGATTGACTGAAAGAGACCATTCTCTAACAGAACAGCCTGTAGAGTTGGAAAGCAGCAGCTACCTAAGACTCTACAATGCAGTGACCCTTACTTGAGCAGAAAATACAAATAAAAGGGAAAAAAAAAAATCACTATTTCAGTTTTTAACACCTGCGATATTTGATGCATTGCTGTAAAAACTAAAACCTGTCCAAAGCAATACATAAAACTTGAAGATAACAACTTACTATAAGTAGGTGAAAACACAATAACATACAAATACAATCATATTAAAAATGTAATCATGTACCCTACAAAGGCACTATCACTTCAGTGTTTATGCCATAAGTTTCAAGGAAATGAAAAGTAGGAGGAAATTGTTAACAGTAATTACTGATTTTTAGATTGGATCCACACTTGAAATGCCATTTTTCAGGTCAAATGCACAGAATTTTGTAAGATGCAATAACATGTATTTTCATTTTGAACAACAAGTTTTGGTCAGAAAAAAAAAATCAGGATTGACTTTTCACTGGATGATTTTTAAAATGTTTTTTCCCAGATGACAGGGAACAGTTTTGTTTGGGTGTTTGTTTTTACTTCCAAGAATGCAGTAACACTTCAGAACAACTCTGCTCACATGAGAAAAACATGCTCAGCCTGAAGTCGTTTGAAGAAGTAGACCTCACCTCACTAAGGACAAAGTATCATTCTTTATCTGAAATATCAGTAAAATTTTAAGAGCTTACACAGGAAGCATTTCTGTAGAAAATAACATTCTGACATTAGAGAAAGTCTGTATTGACATAAACTTACTAACTATGGGATATTATTTATATATATAGCTAATATTATGCATTCTATATCTTTTAGATTTATTTTACATGTCTTCATATTACATTCTGTTAATATATTTGGAAAATGATTTTTTTTTATTTTTTTACATAGCTATACATACTTTTTCGTAGCTTACATACTTACTAGAATGATGAAAATTTAGCCAGGGAAAGAAGGGATGGGACAGTGTGCTCTGGCTGAGGGTTACCTGCATGTGCATTAACATGTGAAAAAGACTTGACACAGTTACCTGTGGATCAGTCAGGAAAAGACCCTTCCTCCTTTTATACCAGACTTTTGACTGCTGTCAGATAGATGATTACAGAATTATAGAATCACACAGAATGACAGAGTCCATTAGGCTAGGTAAGACCTTTGAGATCATTGAGCCCAACCTATGACCCAACACCACCTTGTCAACTAAACCGTGGCACCAAGTGCCACGTGCAGTCTTTTCTTACACACCTCAAGGGATGGCAACTCCACCACCCCCTTGGGCAGCCCATTCCAATGTCTGATCAACCCTTCTGCGAAGAAATTCTTCCTGATGTCCAACCTGAACCTTCTCTGGCACAGCTTAAGATTGTGTCCTCTTGTCCTGCCACTGGTTAACTGAGGGAAGAGACCAACCCCACCTGGTTACAGGGTGCTCTCAGGAGGTGACAGACAAGCTGTACATCCAGGCACGGTTCTGTTTGCACAGCACATGACCCAAATCAAGTGTAACTACATAAGACAATACACAGAAGGATGGTAAACATCTGACTGGTGTTGACATTGCCTGCACACTTTTTTCCAAGATGTGAATTTCCTTAGGTAGATAATATCTGCAGTGAATGGTCACTACATCAAGAATAGAATATTTCCACCTGGGCTTTGTTCCTTTCTATCTTTTTTCTCTTTTTGTTTTTTTGTTGTTTTTTTTTTCCTGCGTCTTTTCCTTTTCTGACTTTGATGTATCTTTGTCTACACCCACATTTTCATCTTTAAGGCAAACCTACACACAGAAGGTCAAAAGCAGTGTTGTGAAAACCACATTTCTGTTGACTTAACTTATGGTGCAAGTCACTGTTAATTCTACAAATGGGATGGAGACCAGTAGTGGCAGAAATAGGACCCTCCTGATGGCTTCCTCATGGTTCCACATTCCAGGAAAAGCCAGCATCCAAACTTAAGAAGGCTAGCATAGGCAAAAGTCAGGCACAAGCCCCTTGTGCTCCAAAGTAACAAGATGTCACTTCAAACTAATCTCTCTTGATTTTCATATGAAAAAGTATAAAGCAGTGAAAGAAAAGTTTTGCTGCCTGTGCTTCCCTAGACGCCACTTCCATGTTCCCAACAGACACACAAGCTATTGTTTCTGCTGCCACACATTTAGCTTCTTGGATGTTATTTACGTGGAACAAGTGACATCCAGTGGCCGGTACAGCCAATTACCATTCAGCTCTCAAGCCAGGTGCTCCAGCACCCATACATTCCTCTTCCTTTGTTCTGCTCCCTGTTTACTCCAAGTGCCCAAAGCAAGTCAACCAGTTTTTCTAAATGAAAAGAACTTCTTCAGGGCTCTTAATAGAAATATAACACGGGAGACTGACACAAGGATTAGGGAGGCAGAGAGATAGTCCAGATCACATTTAAATGAGGATTTTGATGTTCAGGTTTGCAGTGGAATTTGATTGCAAGGCTATTTATGTTGCAGCTTGTTTTAATACTCAAAAAGGCAGAATGAAAATTGATTTCCCAAAAGCAGTCTGATGAAATTTGCTACCTGTTATCAATTCTCAAAGTGCTGCATAGAATACTCTCAAAAAAGCACAGCTGAACAGCTGAATTGAGAAGGTGTATTTAGAAATTGTGTCTAAAAAGTCCCAGCAAGACTATTCTAGGACTAGGAAATGGAACACGGAAGCAGCATTAGGCATTTTTCCTGGGTATTTTGTATTCTGTTATGGTATATTTTCATATTTATAAACTACATTCAACGTCATTTTTATGAGCTCAAATATCAAGCATTTCCATACTAACTTTCTCAGAAGACAGAGTTACATAAAGGCCTAGGAAATCATCTCATTAATCTGTTTTCCTGAACACTACTCACAATAATATCACATGGGCAGAATTTATACCAGAGAACATGGGGATGGGCAGATCTTCAACCTGGACCCCCTGGAGTGATTCCTGTGACAGTCACAAGCACAAGGCCCAGTCGAAGCACCAGGGATTTGTTAGACCTTGCTGTTGCTCTTACCACAGGACTCAGTGAAAAAGGACACAGCACAGAAAAGCAAGTCAGGTCCCATCCGCAGGCAGCTACTGACTATTTGTGCCATGAAAACTACTACACGTCACCTGGGGACATGGATGAGTGACAGGTTTATGGCTGGACTGAATGAACCAGTTAAGTAATGACAGAATGCTGTAAGACACGTAATTCTGCAAGAGGTTGAAGTGTTTCAGTTAACTTTAAAGACATATTTAATAAAATGTTCAAATCAAGTACTCTAGTGTGAAAGATATCAAAGGCCAAAAAATACAATATAGCATTTTAAAAATTTTGCCCTTTTTTCTTATATTGAAATATCATCTATACCTATTTACCATGCATGCACATATTTTTTTATTTGCTGTTGCTTACTTATAAGAACAGGATTCATTTTTGCTGTGTCAATAGAAACAAGTGCATTCCATTTTAAATTCTTGTTTAAGAATTTTCAGGACATTAGGATGTAAAATAAGATTAACAAATATTGCTGCTCGAGAAAAAGGAAAATAGGCATTCATTTAAGAATACCAGAAAAAAACTACATTAGATATATTTAGTACCATATTAATGTTCAATAATTTTAGATCCCACAGCAATAAGAAAATTTATAAAGACTTGCCTGACATGCCATGGAAAGCAAGTCTTGTAAGAGGAAAGAGTGTAAGACCTACATAGGTGTAGACCAATATAGCTTGGGAAAGGACCAGACAATATTTCAAGCTATGCACACTTCAAAGCTAAGTACAAGGCCATTTCTGACTAGAGGAAGAAAATGAGGGCTGAAAAAATGTGTCTATTCTTTTCCCAACTACAGCAGTTGCCTAATAAAAAATGTCAACTCTCCCTTTCATTTTTAGTCTGTTATGACAACAGCAGACCACCAAACAATAGCAACAACCAACCCACCAAGAGGGAAAGGTCTTTTTCAGAAGACAATGTCATAGCTGCTCCATTACACATTCTGCACGAGGTTAATTCTCAGTGGTAATGGGAATACAAGCTAAGCCAAGGAGACTTAACTTTGACATTTCTGGAAAAAGCTTACAAAAAAAGTCTCTAAATATGCAACCAGGCAGCAACATATGTAAAAGTCATAGATACTTGAGCAAAATGTGTTTGTAGAGTTACATACCTGCTGAAACCTAGGTTTTGACAACATACTACAACACACATGCAGAGTGCTCTACCCTCACTGCTTAGACCTCAACAGTATTTATTTCTACAGGATTTTAATAAACGATGGCAAAATATTAGCCTTGAAAGGTCTTACTTTGTGGGAACTTGTGTTCCACACTCTGAACACTTAAGTAGTAGTTGGGGTGACAAAGATCGTAAGTCCTCTTCTAAAGTAGTACTACCATCACAGGGCAGACATGAGGCAAAATGGGGCTCCCTTGCTCAGAGAATCAAACCTGCCCTGGGGCATAAAGGTCTGTTATTAAGGGCCTTTCTTTTCCACCATCCCTTGTTTGGGGCTCCCTGAAAATATTTTCTACACAACAAATACAATCCAGTAGGGGGACAATGGTTTATCTACTCATTAATCAGAAAACATGAATGTCGTATTTCAAAGATAAACATCTCAATAGTTACATTTCTTAAATGTCTTTTTTTTGAAAACTTGTAAATACTGTAATAAATCTCAAGTAATTCCTATAATGGCACAGAAATTTTTGGATACAGCATCAAATTCAGTCTGGATAAAGTATCTTATGTCTTTATTTTGTTGAAACCTTATTATAAAAACATGAAAGGTTTTTTGCAAAAAAAATGCTTTAGATACCCAGCTCCTATTTGTCTCAGCTCCCTTCCTATTATATTTGTATTCAACACAATTTAATTGCTTGCAAAGCATGATAATTCTTTCTCGTGTTTTTATTCCTACAAACTATGGCCACCTCCTCCAACACAAAACGCAGACAATTAAGAAAATTATCAAAACTAATTTTCACCCAGAAAGTGAACCCATTAAAATTTATACTGCAACATCATCAGAGTAATTCCCAAGGCAACTACAACCAGTCTTAAAAGTAAAAGCCAGGAGGGAGCTAGTCTTTGGAGCTAGGTAGACAAAAGGGAGTTGATACCAACTCTGCTTGGAAATGGAAAAGTATTAATGAATTTAAACTCTGACAGAATGCTTTGGTATTTCCCACAAAGAACATAAGTCTTCAGGTATGGTAAACCTAATGTCAAACTGATCAAAACCTGAGCTGCTTCCCTGTCCTAACTTTGTAATATATTAGGTAAGTTTGTATGAGAGTCAAATCAGTATAATTAGAAGGTAGAATAAAAAAGATATTGGTTGAAAACTAAGGCTCAAATACTAACTTTTGCACCTCACCAGCATGGGGGTTTTTTTGAGGGAAAACAAAGCATTGTCTGTAGGAACAATTCTAATAAAACAACCTCTCAAATATATGTCTTTCATAGACTAGAACTTACTCCCAAATTAAAGAGACAAGTAAGTTGAAAAGCTTTTGCAGCTATTTAGAGTGAGAAGCTATTTATCCATGGAAGGCTGTACCACAGGTTTATTAAGATCTAAGTGTAGAATACTACCTTATAAACACAAGAGCAGCATGGGACCAGTCTGTACACTCTATGTGCTCTAGCTTCTGACTGGTGAAAGATTCAGCTTTCTTTTTTCTCTTTTTAAGAGCTGACAATTTTGAAGACAATTATTTTGAGAAGAATGCATGCACAGAAACAATGTGTTGCTAAGGCTACTACTTACTTTATTTAAAAAATGATTGCTGTTCGTAAGCCATTGTACATTCTCTGAGATGGAAGGATAGCATGCCCCACCAAACACTGAGATTTAACTGTTCAGCCCAAAGCCACAGAGCTGGTCCCTGAATTAAGTGAAAGAGAATTGACTGTTATAAAAGTCAAACTCATCCCCCCTTGAAAATTTTCTCATTTCTCATGTCATCAACAAAAGACATAAAAATTCAGATGTCTTCTTCTTATTCAGAGGGGTAGACTGCAATTCATCAGGGAGATCAATCCAGCACGTCTGCAGGATAACCAAAGCAAGGCTTCTTATGTGCAGTGTTACAGCATTTATTACACTAAGGTTTTCAAACTGTATTTTGGTCTTCAGTCACCTCAACTTCATCCCAACATTGTTTTACTTGATCTTTTAATGAAATTAATTTTAACAAATCTGAGGAATTGCAACGTATGTCTGACATGAAGACTATGTAATTCCGAAGTAAGACTGTCCACTAGGGCATGTTTCCACATCAAAACTGAAGCTCCTCTCTCATATCATCTCCCATTCAGGCTGTATTCATCCTATTCAGATCTGTAATGAACACAAGGGGCTTACCTGTGCCAGTGCCTCACCACCCTCACTGTAAAGACAAATGAGCAGCAGCCAAGTAACCTTCTAGGAACAGCCACAACAGCTGGTCCAGCAGAAATGGGAAGCTCCCTCTTTTCTAAATGTGGCAGCAGTTAGAGATACAGGACGTAAGGTGAAGCTACTGTAGGGTTTCCTGTAAGATCAACTCCATGAAAAACATGTGAAGATGACTAGTTCCCAAGGTGGACAACAGAAATTAAATCCCTCAGAAAGAGTTAGAATTTAAGTGCCAAATGTCATGATAATTTCACACAAAACACGAAATGGAATGAGTAGGTAAAAAGACAACACATGCTACTTGCTACATCATCCGGCAGAAAAAAAAGTCATTCCAAGGTCTACAGCCAAAGTTCAGCAGCAACATGGATAAGCTTAACACTTTTCATAGATCAAACTGACCAGGTATAAAGCGTGGCTTATGATATCTCTGAAAATTAAAAAAAATAAGCCAGTGTTACATCAGCAATATGACATGAAAATTACAGCAATACATAGCACGTTGCTCCTGTTGGCATATTTTACACTTTTTTTCAGCTTTCAAAACTCAGATATAACTCAATCATATCAAATTATATGGTTCACTAAACTAACATTCAATGGCTATTTTGGGGAGCAAAATACTAATGAAAAATAAGGATTGTTGATGTGTCTATAAATTAGAGACTTCCTGTGTTGTGTCCATACATCAAAAAATCCACCATAAAACTCTTGGAAACTGAAGTTCATTATACCATGGTCCATAACAACAATGAGCTTCTGAGAATGTAAAATCAGAAAACCAAATGGATTTTCTTACTCACATCTGTAATATTTTAATAGAGGCAATAGGCAACTGCAAGTTATTACTGCATGAGACAGCTTTAACATCTGCTTGAGCTTTTTATGTTCATTACCTGCTAGTTTCCATTCTGGTAGGGATTTTTTTAAATTATGAGTTAGACTGATCATGTAATAGAATAACTTAATTTCATGCTGTGCTAGAGTTCAACCTCAATCTTCTTTCAGAAGACACTTCTTACTGAGTGTGAAGCCCCTTCAGTCCTATCCTCCAGCTCCTTTGTTGCTTCCTTCAATAGGGAAATGGCTGGATAATAACCAGTTTTATGGGGTTTTGTCAACAAAGAGCAGGAAAAAATGGTCAGGAGACACACAGGGCCTCTTCACAGTATCATGTCTAATCACACTTAGTAAATGTCATACTTAGCACATCTAAGACAAGTGCATCATGTATAATCTTATTTTCAAAAGCATACTTACATGTAAGGTAAAGGTCTGATCTTTATAGCATGACTCCTTTAATTCACTGACATACAATTCCTTTCCCCGCCTTGTCTGGCCTATTTTGACCTTATTATGAAAATGAGTAACAGACATATTTTGTACCTTGTTCACACAATCTTCTAAAACCAGTTGTAGATGGTAAATAAGGTTTAATAGCTATTTTCCATATCCTTTTCCAATTAAAACTGCTTTGCAGAAGTATAGTCTGCAGAGTTCAAAAAAGGTCAAGAGGTGTGAATTTAAAAATTAATAATGTGGAGTTTACACAGTCATTTCTCTAACAAGTGAGTAAAAATGGGTATTAGTATGTAATTTATATATGCTGTGCAGAAAATTGGACTCTGAAGTGCCAGGTTTCGGTGTGATGTAGTGGTCTACATCCAGTCCTGGAGTGTATGGAGAAAAACAAAACCAATGAACTGTCATTAAAGGAAGAACACAAATATACCTCTGCATATGTTCAGCTGAAGAGTATGATCCCGCTCATTCTCAGGGAAAATCTGTCTCCAGGCAAAAGTGAAATTAGAGAAAGAAGAATAGTTGCTTCCGCTAACAATTTTTCCTTGTCGCTGTCTTCTCATTAGCTAGCATTCCTTGTTATCTTTGCAACTGGAGAAAATGCTCTCTCCTTAGTAATCCTTAGGATGATCACCCTGGAATCAGGGCTATGAACTAGTCCCCTAATTTCTCAAGTAATACCTTGAATTAGTATTTTAGGATTGTTTCTGCTGCTCCAAAACATCACCTTTTGAGAACTTGGGAGCTTCAAATATTACTAAGTCCATTTATGAAAACATCTAAGTATGTATCTTCCTCTCAGGAAGAGCCACGTATCCCAATAGCCTAAAACAGCAATGTAATATATCCTCTGGGCAGCTGCAGAGCTCTTGGATTATGCAACTATTATGAACTGCAATTTATTTATTCGTAAACCACCCCACACTAATCATATTGATGGAACAATATTCATTGCAAGTCTTATGAGTATTTGAACTGCACTGCTTAGGTACAGAACAGAGGGCACAGATCTCCCCGTATTCAAATTCCCTCCTGTAAAGTTTTCCTGCAGAATTTGGAAGCTTACACAAAAGCTCACATGTGCTGTTGGCACACAACACTCTTGATTTGGTGTGTTTCTTTGAATTTAAATGTTAAGTTTACTTACTACAAATAACTGAGCCTTAGAATGGAAGAAACTGAAATATACCCCTTCATTCTCTCTCACGCCCTGTAGATCTGGGGGAGTACCTCAGCAGCTATTTTGGCACTCTAGAAACAAACCTAGCAAACAAGGCCGTCTGTGCTGAGGACATGAAATTCATTCCTATTTGTTTAATGGTATTTACTATGGGTGACCTTTAATCTGGTCCTACCAACTGATTGTTCTTTCATGGTGCTAAAATGTCTTCTATCTTGGCTTCAAAAACATCCAGTTTGTGTTCTCCAAGAGTGCTCTGCAACAGAACCCAAAACCTAGCAAGTGGATAAAACTCNCCCCTGCCACACATCCCCTCCATCCCCTCCCTTTCAGCCACCTCTGATGTTCAGTGTGATTTGTCTAAGAAAAAAGCAGCAGGTGGGTATTGCAGAATAAACTGGATGCTTGCACAGTTAATGTGTTCCAGAGATGCGCAAGCACATCAGCCTGCAAAAGGATATGAAATGCTGCTGGAGACTGGGACAACTGGGCAAACCGGTGTCCCAAGGTTGCANTGAAATTCATTCCTATTTGTTTAATGGTATTTACTATGGGTGACCTTTAATCTGGTCCTACCAACTGATTGTTCTTTCATGGTGCTAAAATGTCTTCTATCTTGGCTTCAAAAACATCCAGTTTGTGTTCTCCAAGAGTGCTCTGCAACAGAACCCAAAACCTAGCAAGTGGATAAAACTCCAAATGCCATCTTTTAAATTCAAACTAAAATACAGAAGCAGGTTCAGTCCCCAATTTCTCGGTTTAAATGGATCAGAATTACATGCTTGCTTCATGAAACCAATATCGCGGGATACATACAACTCATTAGATTGGAATTTTAGAAACCACATCATAGACTAAAGCAAGAATCTGAGAGGCAGATTGATAGATCACATAACAGAAACTTTGTCATTTTGTAAACAGTAAAATTCCCCTACTTACAAAAAATTTCAAAGCCAATTTAACAACACAAAATTTTCTACTTCTTAGTCCAGTAAGTAAGAAATGTGTTTCTTAGAAATACCATTTTTATAAAGTTAATTTTAATTTCTGATCTAAAGTGGCTCAAGAAGAGTGGAACAACGATGAAAGATAGTTGGGCTTTAGTTCTGTTTTCAGTCCATCCCACTGCCACACATACCCTCCATCCCCTCCCTTTCAGCCACCTCTGATGTTCAGTGTGATTTGTCTAAGAAAAAAGCAGCAGGTGGGTATTGCAGAATAAACTGGATGCTTGCACAGTTAATGTGTTCCAGAGATGCGCAAGCACATCAGCCTGCAAAAGGATATGAAATGCTGCTGGAGACTGGGACAACTGGGCAAACCGGTGTCCCAAGGTTGCAGGCAATTCCAGGAAAGCAAACTCTAATTATAGTTGAAAAGGAAATTCTAGTTAAAATTTTTAAAAAATAATTTATTCCCAACTGGAAGAATCAAACACTGTAATGACAGTGAGCCTGATATCTCCACCAAGATGTTCAAATGAAAGCCTATACCAATCTAATCAAATTGGACCTGTTTACAGCAGGCAACTGAGCCAAATTATCTCTAGTGGATCTTTCCAAACTAAATTTCTCTGTAACTTTAGTAATGCAACATTTGGTGTTAAAAAGAAGAAAAAGGGGGAAAAAAAGGAAAAAAAAGAAAGAAGGAGAAAAAAAGCCCACAGCAAAGATTAGTTATCTCAGTGAGCCATGGACACACTGCAAACTGCAAAAGTTCCACAGCTGAATAGAGACAAATGTCCTCCATACTTGTGTTCTTGTTGCACTGTTTTGCCACCATCTGACCAGATTGTCATAGCCTGCTTGAGGCAGGCTAGAGCAAAAAATACCTCTCGGGTGACAGTAAGAAGCTGAAAATAGGGTAGAGAGAGGAAAACCTTCAAAGCAGCAGGCAGATCCACAGGATAGAGACTAGATCTTTATCCTCTGCCACACTACAAATCCACAGGCTCTGTATTTGATCCCCAGGTCGGATACTCCAAGAGAGAAGACAAGTTACTCCATGAGTCAGTGACAGGCTGTAGCCTCTGGAAGAGATCTCTGGGCTTCACTGAAGCTTGAGGAAAACATGAAAGCTGCATGTCAGACTTGTGATATTACTGAACAGACTGTCAGATGGCTAAAATTATTCACTTATCACTCACACTGAAGGTAGAAACTGAAATCATCACAGCAATCAAATCAACAGTCTTGTGGAGCTAAATAACAACTGAAGCAAACTTTTATGGCACCTGGCTCAAAGGGATAAGATTCCTCTCACACCTCAGCCACTGGCAAATAAACTACTCAGACCAGCCAGTTATTTCAGCTTTCTTTTCTCTTCTTTAATCTCAAAAAAGCAACACATATCTTGTTCAACCACTCTCAGTTGTCTAACCCTCTTCATTTACTAGAAAAATTAAGTGAATTTCCTACAGTTAGGTGACAGTCATACCTAAAAGGAAAAAATGTAAAGAACCAACAAAATTAAAAAAAAAAAAAA
>VYXC01010734.1:443471-487591 GCA_013397175.1 Platysteira castanea | reverse complement strand
AAAAAAAATTTTTACTATGATTTCAATTCACTACAGCCTTCAATCTCAACATCCTTTCATCCTCTGGTGGCACTTTGATTCTCTTTACTTTCAAAAGTAATCTTGGACTACTTAACTACTCAGGAAACACAACAGGAGAGAACAAAGACAGTGATCAACAGAGAAAAATAACTGACTTTTTATTAGCACTTCAACAATTATCTAGTGTTCCATGGTAAAGCACATGTTAAAGAGAACCCTGGTACTATTGATCCAAAGTAACAGTACAGGGTTTTTTTCTGAGTACAAATGAATGTGTTCCCCCTCCCTTGTTTGCTATTTTTGAAAGAAAATCTAGATCTTTTATTAGCTACCTATGAGCAGAGACATGATACATACTGCAGCCAGTTTGACAAGACAAAAATTAATGCTTTAGGATGTTAGATCCCTTCAAATCCCCTTTTTTTTCTGCTTAGTTGGGAGGGAGAGAGATGGAAAATTATTTGTCTTCCCTCTTCTCCCATTTCCCTCCTATTTTTTGCAGACCTGAAGGAAAAGTTGAACACAATGAAATCAGGAGGCCATACATGCTACATTCAAATATAGTTGTCACAATGTTTTAAATTAAAATTCAGTTACAAGCTTTTCCTGCAGTATACAACATATTAATGCTTGCATGATAGTTTTTTTGTCAAAGCATGGAAAAGAGATCTGCAAAAATCATAGATCTGCTGTGTATTGTTACATTTTTAATGTATGACCTATTCAAAATCTGTTTTAACTGATCTTCACATAAAAACAGAGGTAGCCAAGAAGAAATCCTGTATTTTATACGAGGTCTCTATGTATGGTGTAATTAAAAAAGTTTGTTCTATCAACCAAGATTGATTAATTTCAAGACTTACTTCATAACAGTTTGTCTTCTCTAGATATGAATGCCTTCTAACACAAGGAGAGTTATTTCTATTTAGCATTTGTCTCAATGGACAGTTGTCACATCACTATGGAAATATGACAAATTCATGTTATTAGGCAAATATTTGAATTTCACTCAAGTATACTTAATATAATAAAAACAAAAGAGCAATCTATGTCATAATTTAACTTTGCTAGCCCTATGGAAATTAACCAGTGCTTTTAATTAGATTAGTAAGCAGTCAAATAATCAAAACACTGGATTTTGTGTTTAGTATGTTTCTGTGCTGTCCAAACAATAGCTTATTTATTTAGAAAAATTCTAATGAACTCCAGCATCTTAGACATAGAAGCATAGAATGGTTTGGGTTGTAAGGGACCTTAAAGATCATCCAGTTCCAACCAGAACCCCATGGGCAGGGAACCTTCCACTAGACAAGGTTACTCAGAGCCCCATACAGCCTGGTCATGAGCACTTCCAGGGAAGGAGCACTCACAGCTTCTCTGGGCAACCTGTGCCAGTGCCTCAGCACCCTCACAGTAAAGAATTTCTTAATATCTAATGTAAACCTTCCGCCCTTCAGTTTGAAGCCCGTTCCCCTTTGTCTCATCACTACATGCCCATGTGAAAAGTCCCTTTCCAGCTCTCTTGCGGGCCCCTTTTAGGCACTGGAAGGTGATATAAGGTGTCACTGACACCTTCTCCTCTCCCAGCACTCTCAGCCTGTGTTCACAGGGGAGGTGCTCAGGCCCTGTGATCAGCTTAGCGGCCTCCTCTGGACTTGTTGCGACAGGTCAACATCTTCCTTGTACTGGAGGCCTCAGAGCTGAGGATAGCAATCCAGGTGGGATCTCACAAGAGCAGAATAAATAGGGAGTTCAGAAGTGTTTTTTTCAGCATCACAAGAATATTAATTAAGAAAGCATCACTAAGTTTTAAAGTAGTAAGTACAATTAAAAGTCTAAGTGAACAAACTGAAACACAGTGGTCCAAATTCTGTGAACAGATCAGGTACGCAAGATGTTCTGCCTGTGCAGAATTGAACCATACTTTTTCTCAGACCCTTAAAAAG
Organism: Platysteira castanea; assembly: GCA_013397175.1. Lineage (NCBI taxonomy): Eukaryota > Metazoa > Chordata > Aves > Passeriformes > Platysteira > Platysteira castanea. The sequence continues at coordinate 485,624 of VYXC01010734.1, read as the reverse complement.
GCAGTGACTGACAAACAGGGAGAATTTAGCAGCTGCTTAGAATAGTTAAGCAGTGCAAATAAATGTACATTTCCTTGTCAGACTCGAAGATTCCTTGGCAAGTGCCTGATATCCTGTGTTTCATTTAACATAAGTGTGCACCATAAAAAAGTGGAACCGTATTTTAAAGAAAAGTAACTTTCCTGAAATGTTCCTGATTCACAGCATCCATACAATCCCCAGAAGAAAAAGAACATTATGCTTAGATCTCAAATTATGTAAGCATCTATTTCAGAGAATGTCCTGAGTTCGAAGGGACATGCAAGGATTTGCTTCTACTTGCATCTGTTTGAAATTTATTTTTAGTTTTGATGAAATCAACAGTTGCATTGTCCATACCAGCCAAAAAACAGCTTTGATGATAAGACTGAATACAGTTTTGGCACAGTATTTTTTAGTCAGTTTCCATGACAGAAATACAGGCAGCAAGGAGGAGGAAGTCAATAACTACTTAAAGATGGCTATGAGCTATTAGTTCCTTCTTGTAACAGTACAATGTTGACCTTAAAAAGAACATTTTCACTCTTTTATGCATTGTCTCATTGGAGATTTAGTTTGAAGGGCAAATCTGCCCATCTTTTTATAAAAGTCTATATCCCCTGACCAAACTACATCTCCTAGGAGTCAATGCAGTCTTCTCCAAAAGCCATCTGCCTTATGAGAGTGAGAGATTCTTCCACCTCTCATCTTCTGTGGCCTCTGTGACAAAACTGTAGTCAGAAATATGAGCAGAATATAAATCAGTATTTAGCTTTGGTACGATTCCCTGACTTTGGCCTGCAGGGCATCACAAGTCTTCTTAGCATCTCCCAAGAGCATGGCAGTATTGGGCTTGTAGAAGATGGGATTGTCAACCGCTGCATAACCAACTCCCAAAGACCTCTTCATCACAATGACCTGCACACAAAGAGCTCATGTTTGAAACAGCAACACACGCAGCCACTACCTTTCCTCAAAGACAACACAAAACCAACCTCCCCAAATGAAGGAAGAGACATCTCTGACCGAAACAGACTGCTCACTGCTATGAGCCTGTATTTCAAACATTAATATAGCAGATAAATTGATATCCAGACCAATTTCAGAAACATTTTGTTGTTAAACATGTTATATTTCAGATTGAGAGGCTGTGGGCATTACACATGCATTTACTTTTATTCCATGTAATAAAGTCAAACACTGAAGGGTTTTGAGACTTTAACTTTGGAGTGCCCATGGGACATTCAAAAAAAAAAGTTTCAGCCAGTTTTGGCTATTAAGTGTCAAATTTAGTTAACCATGGCACCTTCAGCAGAGAAAATGAGAAGCTTTACCTTAATTATAATCATGTTTATTTCTCAAATTGCAGTATATAGCTACACACTGCTGATAAACGGATGTGCCCCTGACTGAGTACTTGAATGGATAACCCACAGAACAACTGAGGCCATCACTACACTCAGAACAAGGCATCAAAGATTTCACATCAAAGAAACACAAGTGCATGTATTTTAGATCAGAGCAGAACTGTTAAGGTAACTAAACTGTTGGTTCAACCTGGACAGTCTAAGCTCTCTATTCGACTCAGCCATGCATTGTTTTGGGGCTATGTTTATGTTTTTGGGGGGAGTGTTTGTTGTTCTTTCATTATTATTTTTTATTTTATTTAAGCATATTACTAATTCTTGTATTTGCACCTCAGTATTAAAGTTGTCAACTATAAACTCAAAAGAACAGTTATTTGTACAGAAATGTTTCAGGGCTGCAGATGTAAGCAGACCACCATTTATTCTACTCTAATCACGTTCTACTCTAATTGATCTTTTCTACTGCAGTCATCATTAGTCTCACTAAAGCCCTGATGATGATTATAAAATCACGAACAGTGCATCACACTTGCAAAGCACTGACTGTTTTGATGGAAAACTTGGAGAAAAGCTTCTTGTGGAAACCAGAATAGTGGAAGAATCTTGTTAGCTTATCCTATAAACCATGTTTTCAAAAGCTTGCTAAAGGCAGGAGATAACTCTGTTAATCTCACCTGTTTGGACTTCCAGACCTCAAGAACCGGCATTCCAGCTATGATAGAGTTTGGATCTTCCTGAGCTGCTGAATTAACTGTATCATTTGCACCAATTACAAGGACCAAGTCAGTTTCTGCAGCAAGACAAAAAATGACACTGATGAAAAATTATCTGAAATCTGAACACTGAGGCTGATGCACATTTTTGTGTTAAATCTGATATTTTTAGGCAGAAGGACCCCTAATGGTTAAGTACTCTACAAACATTTATGGAGACAGTATGCACATAACTATTTTACAAACTTCTTGGGAAATTATATGTGAGAGCTCAAATGTGTTGCTAGCTACCCCCAACAAAGTGCAATCATCCACAACCCAATTCCAAGAGACTCACCAGACCACCCTGCCAGACAAAATTTAAATCCTTTTGATATTTAAATGTGGTTGAATACACACATAGTATCATCACTTTAAAATTTTTTTTGTGCCTGGCTTTTCTTTTGAATATTCTGAGAAACCTTTTATCGGCAACATTCTGCCTTTTAAATAAAGATGTAAGAAAGCAAGAAGTTGCCAGTTCAATGCTATACAAGTTTGCAAGACGTGACAGGGTCAAGTTATCCAAAATAGCTGACCTAAAGAAGCTACAGTAGTTTTCCTCTGTGGGGACAGAGCAGTAACAGAGGTAATAAAGATACAGCATTTGCCACTTACTTCACCACTACAAGCAATTAAAAAAAAAAATGCTCCTCCCCATCACCCTCCACCAAAGAAGTCTTCTAGTCCTCTACAAAGAGAAACTGAATGGCTTGACTTCTTGACTTTCTATTGTTAAAAATCCCCGTGCAGTGCAAAAACAAAATTGAATCAATCATCCAATCTACTGGAAACTTGTGGTTCATGTGCTAACCTGGGAAGTCTTCATTGATTTCATCCATTTCCAGTACAATATCATAAGGAACGCCAGCCTCTGCTAGCAGTACATTCAGCTGACCAGGCATACGGCCAGCCACAGGGTGAATACCAAACCTAAAAGGGAACAAAACCCATTAATAAATTTGAACTGCTTTGTTCTAGGCATTCAAATTGTCACCTGTGACTTACAAGGCTGAGAAGTTCTTAAGTATAAGCACAAATGGCAATTAATAAAATGAAACTGTTAAACTTTAACAGTTCAGCTTCCAAGCAGTACCATATTTCAAGTCTTGTGACAGATTCTTTTGGACTCTACAAATGAGCCTTTTAACTGCAAAACTACCATCCACAGTACTATGTCTTTCAGGTCCCTTACACCACTGAAAACACCACAGACTAAATAAAATCATCATGAAAATGCAAGAGACCATGCCACCTTTCTGAAGCAAAACCACTCCTAGACCTAGAAATGCCCTTGGCAAACAACTTATTGACTCAGGTATCTCTGGAGTATGTACAAGAAACACTTGTATGAAGAAACATTTCAATCCAACAGAAAAATTAACAGGGACTCTACTTTGAGCACAAGCCAATGCCTTGCTGAATTAGGTTAACATGCCACTTTCTTCTCATGATTGACCTTAGGAGGAAATGAAAGAAGGACAAAAAAAGGAGGGGGAATGAAAAGGTGGAGAGCTAAGCAACTGTAAAGTTTAAGCATAAAGATTTTAAAAAATGTTTTAAGAACAGCTCAAAAACAACTTAGAGAAAATACACTGCTCATGAGTTACTAAAACTTCAGACAGACCGACAGGGTGGCACCTGGGGTACTCAGGCACGCGTGCAGTTCTCTAAGAGTAAAAACCCAAAAAAGCCAGCATGGAGATGTTAAACTGGTTTAGCTGCAACCACCAAAGACATATTTGGTTAGAAGCAAATCTGTTTCCTGTTGGTACTCTTCTGATCATCTACTGGCCCTTACAAGCAAGGCATATCCATGTCTACTGTCCTGTGCACTTCCTGTCTTTCCATTTCTGGAGCTATCACTGGATGGAATGCTGACACACACGGCAGAAGCGCCTCAGATGAACATTGTATGGGGCTGAAGATAAATCTTTAATTTAGAAGCCTATGTATACTTCAGAGAAGGAAAACAGTCAAGAAAAAAAGTGGATTTTTGAATTCCTGGATTTTGGAACGGAAATTTCTGAACAGAAATCCAAGCAAGTCAGGAATTACATGAAAGTAAATAAAACTTCGTCAGAAAGGAGAGAAAGACTAATAAATCAACTTGCCACAACACATACTTCTATTTTCAACTCTACTGCAATGGGAATGGATAACACATCCCTGATGGACCACAAGTCACAGTCCAATCAACACAGATCACTTGTGAATCGAAGACTGTACAAATACATCCTTAAATGGGCAACTGAGCACTCCATTATCACGGCAACATTAATACAATAGAAAAATGAGACAATTAGAACTCCAGCAACAAAATTAAGGACATATGATTAACCCACATAATACTAGATATACTACAACTTTAAGCTCTACGTCGAGCAGTAGGATAAAAGCTAGTTTTAAAAGAAATGCTTTTAAAGAATACAGGGAATAGATTGTATTCAGCTAGTAAACATTTGGGACCCTGTTGCAAAGGATAATATCTAGAATCAGAAGGAGAGCAAATATACAGCACAAATTACTAACAGCTTACATTTCACACCACTCACTAAGTAACACAAGCCATGTGTAGCACTGCAGATAGACCTTAGGAATACCAAATTCGATCACTAACAGTACAGTAGGAGAACTCTTATTCTGAAGTACCCTTGAGAAAACTCATCACTCCTCTGGCAGTGAAAATAGATTTTCCAACAAAATTCTCTTTTGTGTATAATAAAATTATTTGAGTGCCTTTGTGACCAAAAATGCTTTGGCAATACACAAAACAAAATACTCGTGAGGTTTCTATTAAGTACTATATACACATACAATCTTATTTCAAGGGCTGGAAAGCCAAAATTTAAGCTGCCAGGAGAATGAATTTCACCTTTGACTTCACCATTCCTGGCAAGACGTAAGGAAAGAAGAAAAGAAAGGGACAAATTATCTTCATGCAGGAAGAGTTATGGCATGAACCATCAGTAGTTAGAGACTTCTAACAAACTCTGCTTGAAACCACATACTGCTTATTCACAAAGTTTGAGAAAGCTGCTCATACAAAAGCTTTTTTGGACAAATATTGAAGTGACTCCCAGAAGTCTGCTTGTAAGAGTCTGTTAACCAAATACGACAGTAGCTTGCCAGTACTACTTGAAATTGGATGTGCAAGAATGTCAAAAAAGAATAATTTAAAAATATAGCTTCTCTAAGGCTCTCATTATGTCACAAGGTAACATTTACACACTTCTGGAACGAAATCAGCCTGTCCAACAGAAACCAGAATTCAGAATTCAGGTAATCATGGAAAATAGATACCTAAAATCCTTGATGGCTCATAACGTGTCTAATAAAAGCAGCAATCTTGCTTCCAGCTCACAACAGAAGCAGTTCTTCAAAGCTATGTGCATTTCAGCAGGAACATTTTGTTACATATGCTCTCTCAAATGTTCATAACATGAACCTCGTTCATATTCAAAAATTTAACACAGAAATTATTTTAAAAGGAAACATGTTTTATGGTAAAAAAGCTTTCAAGTGAAAAATTGCCAAGTTTCCTTCATATTCTTTTGCCATCAGCCATACAGGAACTCCCTTAGGTTATTTGGTTTGTTTATAAATCAAGAAGAAATCTTAAAACCACAACACATAGTCACAATCAGGTTGTGTATGACTTGAAACATTATTCTGGTATTTCACTGAAACACGGAATTCCACTGAAACAGGAACTTTTTCTTTTGACCCTGACAGCATAAAGGTAAGGCTTGCTTACTACCACCAACTGTCAAACACTGAAGTAAGCGTACATCACCTCACTACTCAGACTTCATAGATAAACAGCATGAAGCAAGGATATTGGACTTTTTTAACCAGCCTCTACTGGATACCTTTTAGTTTTATAGAGATAACACAACACACGAGTTTATGTTTTGAACTTTTTCAAGTAATAAAAAAGTGCAGCATTTTATTTTAAATGTAGACTAAATATCTAAAACTCCTGACATACACATATCTAACAGTTTCAGCACAGAAAACACTTCATCTGGAGTAGAGGGGGATAGAAAGGACTGAAGGTGGCGGAAGTAGTATGAAGTTAGTAGTATCAAAAAGACAACTATAAAAAATTACTAAAAAATCTCAGAATAGAAATTACTTCTCATACGGCTCATAAAGTCAGTATCTATCTTTATTACAGCTGGCTGGATAACATTCTTGCAATCAATACTGAAAGAGCTGGCTCAGAAGAGCAGCACCTAACCCAGTGCAAAAGCGTTTCAGGATCACTTCATCCATATAAAGATAGAGTTCCTGTCATTATACCAAAGCTGGGCAGAGCAAAGTAACATCTGGCTGGTGCCTAATTTAGCTTACTCAACACTTTAAATGCTGTAGTTGCCCAAGGGTTTTGCCTCACTTACAGTTCCTCACATCTCATTCACTTTATTTAGACACCTCTCTGCAGCTCTGTTTTCAGTGCAAACAACAATCCATTATTCTAGGTAACAAGAAGGGAAAAAAAACCACCAACAAACTAGATGAACAGAGAAGAGCATCATTCAGATATTCCACAGCTTGAATCCTGCCATGTAACAGTTGCAGTGCAGCATGACTTCAGAGTCTCCCAGTATAATGCTCATCACACATATGGATGACTCTGTAGGTTACAAACTTCAACACACAGCTAGCCCAGCTACTTTAGACCTGCTGTCATGCCTAAGGTAACGTATGCCCCCAAACCACTCCTACAGCATGGACCAAGCTCAGTAGCTCTCCTGCAGCCAAGTCAGTTAAATTTAAATTGAGTTAGATAGCTAAATTACGCATACTTAAATGAGGGCTGATACTGGCTCCCTATTTCCAACCACTATGGTTTATGACAGCAGGGGCAAGATCCATATGGATCTTAGCTCAGTGCAATAGCCTTCCCAAGAACCCAACTACAAGCAAAAAACAAGAGCCTGCTTCCACAAAGCATCATACACTGACCTAGTAAGGTCATCCAGAGGCGAGCTGACCCACATGGAACCAATAACACACCTACAATACTCCCCCAGGAGCACACAGCTACAGCTGCATCCTTGCAGAAACCATCAGGCACTGCATGGTTTGCTAGCTCTAACTACATCAGTAAAGCACTGGAGCTAAACAGACCTGTTGGACTCCAGCTGTCCCTTCATCTGCAGAATTAATAAGCCGGAACCCACACGCTAAAGTTGATTGTAACAAACCAAGAACTGACACAAACGTACACACCTTGTGTTTTCGTGCTGTGTATAACAGCTTCCCAGAAACCTGCACCAGTGCACATTGCTCCTGTGCTGCAGCTCACCCGTGACAGTAATTCCCATCTTGCACGTGTGAGCTATGCATGTGTAAAGGCTGCTTGGGACAGCATCTTAACAGCTCATCCTTTAAAATTCTTCTTGATTTTCAGGTAGAGCCACAACAGATGATGGCTTTAAACTGGATGTTTCAGACAGGTATTTGGAAAAATTGATAAAAGGGCAATTGCTAGGTTACTTCACAACCATTATCCTCAACAGAATTTCAATCTGCATAATACAAATCCAGTAGCTGAATATGGCTTTTAGCAGCAAATAATCTCTTCAGCCTTTCTATCTGAGCTAATTCATTAGAGTAACTATACTCACGAGAAAAATAAAGAGTATATATTATTAATGGTGTCCTCAATTGTAGGTAATCAGTCTTATTTATTAATTTGCAGATAAATGTGTGACTGATACCCATGCACATGTTCTATTACTTTCAAGAAATTAAACAGTGGAGGAAAAAACCAGAACCCTAAACACATTTGTTTAGAGCTCAGCCACTGCAGAACCAATTAAAAGGAAAAAATCAAAAAACACAGGTACAACACTAAATCAATACTACCACATTTTTAAAAATGTAGGAAACTTGTTTTCATGCGTTCAAAAAGAATTACATTCTCCAGCATCAAAAGACAGATGTCCAAGTCCTGCAAGATATCTACCTATATAAAGTAGGTAAAAAAAATCCCAAACGAAAAAACTTACTAGCAACTATTTTGAAAGGCCATTAAAAAGGCAATATGCATGTCTCTCAACCCTGAATTACCAGAAAATCAACTTATTAACTATGAAATTATTTAGAAAATCTATACAAGCACAATTTTAAGAGTCCTTCCATACAAAAATGCAATTTTCCTACCAAGAACATCTTACTATGCAGGAAAACAAAACATACTGATAGAAAACGTCTCCGGAAAGCCATACTGTGGTAAAAACTAGGACAGTTAACTTTATGTGGATATGGAGAGCATCAACAACCCTTGCATATATGAGAACATACAGTTTCAGACTGTAATTCCGTTTCTATATACAAAATTACTACAGAATATAATTTTATTATAAAGAAAAAACCAGAATTTCACAACCAGGGTTCTACAAATAACATAACATGTGGCTGATGAACTTTGGTAAGGCAAGAACTTTCAACAATTTACTTAGTTCTAACTTTGCAGAAATACAACACCAGTTGTAGAACAGCCATTTCCTCTCCAAGGCCAATAGATTCTGGGGGCTATGGGATTTAGCCTATAAAAAGTTTTGTTGTTTATCCATCCATGACAAGGGAAAGCTATACTCAAGGCTCAGTAACATCCAGCTTTCTCTGTGACTTTACTAATGCATTAAAGATGTGATCCGCTGCAAGACCATCTCAAGTGAGCAATGATGTTAGCTATGCAACTGAGTAACTAAAACAGTCTAAAGTTTCCAAAAACTCTCCTGTATTTCTAAATTTAAATCCTAGTCAAAGGTTACACATCATGTTATATAATCTGCGGTCTTCACTGAGAATGTTATGGCTATAGGCAAAGCAAATTAAAACAACAGTTTCTCTGGATGAGTGGTGAGCCATGAAGCAAAAAACCAGACCATATGACAGTCGCAATTTTTCTTGGCACACGATTGGCATTACAGACTGATGCAATCCTGTGTCCATGCTGGCAGCCCTCCACAGCGTGTGTGTGCGAGTGTCACTACATCTGGATGGTGAGTGTATTAGGGTCCCGAGGCACTCCAGGCCTACTGAAACCAGAGGACAACAGCTGCACTCAATGAACACCATGGGAGCTCAGCAAAGTGATGAAAGGCCTGAATTACCACAAACTGTAAATACAGATTTATTTCATTAAAATACTAGGTAACCACTGCAGGGATCCCTTCCTGAAACTGACTCATTTCAAGTATAAGCCATTTATTTCAAGAACTCATTCACTTTTCTCCCTTGCAAAGCCAACATAAAAGGCAAAACCAGTATTTTTTTTAATTTCACCAAGGTTGGTCAAAAAAAAGCTAACCCCCCACAGAAGCACTGAAAGGAAAGCCAGAAGTATACAAGACTGTCATCGCATTAGCCATGAAAGGGTTTTTTTTGTTGCACAACTAAGGCGTCTTCAAATGTTTTAATGCAATCTGGACACACACAGAGCTGTTGCTAAACATGGAGAAACAAGGTGTGAAGACCGCTCCAGGAAGCAAATACACCACCACACACTCTCATTTCTCATGTATGCACAAACAAATACATCCATAAAGTAATTTTATATGCAAAATTGCAAAATCCCGGTTAAACAGTAACAAGTAACTGCTGTTAAGGCCTAGAACTCTGCTGTTATCCAACACAATGATGTAACACACTGCAAAAGCTTACATGCAACTTTTTAATAAGGTTGGAAAAGCAGTGGAAGAAGAAAAACAAAACCAAAAAAAGCTAATTACTAGAGTATGGATTCCAAAGGGAAGTCACCATCTAATTGAAATAAACATATGGAAATCAGAGAATGATTGGGTAACCAGCAACTGCCAAAATACCTTGTTTGAAATGAAAACTGAGCCTCGATTGATTTTAAAATATTAAGTTATCATAATTAGAAAACAAGCAAAATTGCAAACAATCAGCAAGAAAGACATAATGTTTGCTTTCCAGTACTTTCAGAATCTATAAGGTCTACAGAAAAACTGAAGGAAGAAAGGACTTGAGGCCAGTATTGGCAACCTGAGAATTATCTCTGCTTTTTGGAGCAGCACTCCAGCAGAATAAATTCGTGAGAGTGGAGACATGCACTCCCATGATCCTTTCATGCACTCAAGAACTCTAATAGCAGTCTTGCTTGCAATAGCAAAATCTTATGGGAACCCCGTAACTGTAGGTCTAAGTTGCTTAATGGTTTGGAGTATCTGCCACAAGAGGAGAGGCAGAAAATTGGGATTCTTCAGCCTGCAGAAGGGAAGGATCAAGGGAATCTTATCACTGCTTATAAATACAGTCAGAGGGCAATAAAAAAGACAGAGCCTGATTCTTCTCGGAGGTATCCAGGGAACAGGCAAGAGGCAACAGTTGCAAATCGAAATATGGGAAAAAACAGTTGAACCCTAAGGATGATAGAACATAAGATACTGCCCAAAGAGGCTCCATCTCTGCAGACAAGATATTCAAAATCCAATTGGACAAGATTCTAGGCAACTTCTCCAGTTGATTCTGGTCTGAGCAAGGGGGCTGTATGAACTAGACAACCCAGAAATCTTTAACTTTGCTATTCTGTGCCTCTGCCAATGTTGAAAAAAATATTAAACCAAAATGAAGACTTTTAGGGGGTTTTAATGAAAAAAACAAAAAAAAACCCAGCTGTAATACTTCTCATCAAGGAAAGCACTTACCTGACATTTTTCCCTTGTTCTCTCAACATCTTCACCAGATCAGCTATTGGGTACTGAGCTTTTGCTGCACACAAACCATAACCTGAAAGAATTTCAAAATTTTAACTTATTTTCCTGTTTTACTGCAGAAAGACTAGTTGCAGGTAATAAGTGTACCCTCCACACAAATAGAAGCTCTTACAATTAAAAATAAATTAGATAAATACACACACATCAGATTCCCATATACTCATAGCCTGACCATTGTAATTAATCTCTTGTTTGATCTCCTGACCGCTTACAGCCTAGTGATTTGACCATCAAGCTACAAAAGCAACTGATTTCACTTTTACAAAAAGACACATTCCTTTCTCTATCAGAAAAGGATGTTTCAGACAGGTATTTGGAAAAATTGATAAAAGGGCAATTGCTAGGTTACTTCACAACCATTATCCTCAACAGAATTTCAATCTGCATAATACAAATCCAGTAGCTGAATATGGCTTTTAGCAGCAAATAATCTCTTCAGCCTTTCTATCTGAGCTAATTCATTAGAGTAACTATACTCACGAGAAAAATAAAGAGTATATATTATTAATGGTGTCCTCAAGGTTTGACCATAGGAGAAAGAGGCAAACTCCTTGAAAGTGGCTGCAAACTTCACTAGAAACAAAGGTAACTTCCCAAACTAGAACCCTGCCTCACTGATGGTCTCAATAAAGTTGAAGCAAAATCAAAGATGACTTTGTATTTTAGCATTCTTCACATTCCAGTGCTAAAATGAGTTTAACACAATAGTCATGCCATTCAGTTGAAGGAGAAGTTTTGAACCGTACCCTACCTGAGTTTTCCTATCAGGGAATGTGCTACTGAAAAACACAAACAGCCAACATAATAGTTTCAGACAACTCAGCTTTTGGTTTTCAGGTTGGGTTTTTTTACTTTTATTACAGCATTTATATTAACTACATTTTGGACGAGGGTTTTTGCCTTTTTTTTTTCCCATAAACCAATGCAGAATTGAGCACGTACATGATAAGTGTAAACAAAAACCTGTCTTTCAGTAATTTAACAGACAGTTGTATTGGTACCACTGGCACTGTGGTACTGCTTGTAAATTCACAGTTCATTTTCTGTACAGCTGTTGTGGTGTAAGCTTAATTTACAAAAGGTAGTCTTTGTTCTGAAGAATTTAAAGCGCAAATAAAAAGGACAAACTTTGAAGAGACATACACAGAGAAAAATTAAGTGGCACACTGTGGGAAGAGATAAGATGGAGTTGAGCTGCAGGCTGTGGGACATGCCTGCAGAAGCACATGGTAGCACAAAAGAGCACATGGCAGCACAGAGAGGCTTGTCTCTGCCTGATCTTGGGGAGAGGAGATGCCATGGGGCAGACCCCTAAGGAGAGGAGCCTGCCAGAAGCTGCCGGACGGGTGGGCAGCGCGTGATCACCCCACAGAAGGACATTTAGAAGGTGTGTTGCTGACGTGGCAACATGGGATAGTAGGTCACGTAGTAAGAACTGCCATGTAAGGAAACACTGTGCCTTAAAGAAATGTATAAAACCAGCTCGTTTCTTTGAATAAACGATTCAGATTCCCACCCAGCAAAGTTCATGTTTCAATCACTGACAGCACACATCTCTGCACAGAGGAATGACAACTGACGCGGGAACAAAAATAAATCACATGGTCCCAGTCAACATTTGACATGCTGCTGCCATGCTGCATCTTCAGGCTACAGTTTTTTGGTTTGTTTTGTGTTTTTGTTTGGTTGGGATCTTTTTTTTTTATAATACATCCTCTGAACATCTTGCTCTATAAGTCAAGAGAGTCTTACCTGGAGTAATAATAATACTACTGGCTTCTTTTATCATTTCGACTGCATTGTCCACATTGATTTCTGTGTGAGTTCCAGTAATTTCCATGGGTTTCCCACCAGCTGTTGAAGCAGTGCCATAGCCCCCAAGAATCACATTTGCAAGGGAACGGTTCATAGCCTGAAAGATAGGATGGTTTTGATCATATAAAAATGAAATCCAAAAATAAATGTGAGAGTCCACAAAGAAAACTTCCGAAAAAATTTTCTGAAAATACTAAAGGCTCTCTGACAATAGCTTTTATATGCTGGCTTTGCCTTCTTAAAACACCCCAAAGCCTTTTAAAACAGGCTCTTTAAAACAGTTTAGCACAGCAATCACCAAACATCAGCTTTGAACACATTACATTATACACATGATGGGAGAGCATCATCATTTCTCCTAAACAAAGAACAAAACAACACGAATAGCAAATATTGGTCTCTTTCTGTTCTTAAAAGAGAGGAAGATAAAGAAATGCATATTTGATGCCAGAATTTCTAAAAAATTTTTTACATTCATATAGACACACATACAAAATTTTTGCAAGATACTGTCCATAGTTTTTAACCAATTCAACATGTAAGCACAGCACTGGTCCATGACAGCATGGAATCCACAAAGCTCTTACAGGTAGTATGGGAACAAAACTCCTACAGCAACAAGACAGGAAAATACAAAAGCCACACAAAATTAGCCACACAAAACCAGCCACACAGTAAAAAACTGAAGGGGGGCCATTAACTTACTGGCTGACCACCAAAGGAAAACAAGAGACTTTAACTAGAAGGTTTAAGAGAAGAACACACCCTGAAAATCTGGCTCACATCCTGACACATAGCCAGGAAAAGCTATTGGTTAAGTGCTTTTTCTGGCACGTCTACTTGTATCTGTGGTCCCAAAGCAATATCTGTCAATAACTGGAAATAGGCAAAAATTGTAACTGCAGGGAAAAAAAAAACTTTAAAAAGCAGGAAAGGAACAGGATGAATTGCTTCCTTAATTACACGTGTGTCATACATCTTCTGTACTAGCTGAGAAACCATGACAAAATTTAGGAATGGATCTGGAGAGACACATATATAAGTTGGAGGAATCACTCCCACTAAAGCGTGCTTCCAGATGTCCATTCTCCACTGACACTTCAAATCAGGCAATTCCACAGGTTTTTTGCTATAGCCTCAGAAGATGTGGCATTCCTCAAAATTCATCATCTAGCAAATAAGCAGAATGATGATGTTAGAACTTTTATTTTTCCTGTTAAGTCATCACTATTTCAGATACTGTAAGGGACACACACAAACACAGTGAAATCAACATCTTTTACTGTGTGCAGCACACAGTAGTTCAGATGCCCTAAGAATGCACTGCCTTTGGCATGATCACATTACAGCAATTATGTGTGAGGTAAGACAGCCTAGACAGAGGAATACCCTCTTTAGATGTTGCACATGCCAAGCTTGCAAGAAGCAAAGCACTTTCTACACATACCTAAACCAAAAGACAACAGTTACACGAAGTCAAAAGGGGAAAAAAAAAAGGAGATAAATTATCAGAAGTCTGAGAATCAGCCAAAAGCAAGCATGAGCTTGAAGCACCCTTGTCTGGCTCCACTGCAAAGAGCCAAGAAGAACTTCCCTTACAAGAGAACAAGTGATTTCAAGAGAACTTCCCTTCCAAGGAGAGCCAAGACCTCATCAAGCAACAGTTAACCAACATAGCTGGGACAGTGTGAAAACTCTTCCACCTTCTTTACCACCACAGACCACAAATATAGAGATATAAAGTGCAGGCTTCATCACTCACTGATAATCCAACAACTGGCAAAAAGCCCTCTGTGCTGTGCATAGACAGGTAACAATGGTCAGGAGCTTACAGTCCAGGGAAAGCCAAACACCTGAATCCTGAGAATTGCAAGTGCTTCCACTGTGCCCACAGAAACTAAACAGCTAGTACACGTGAGCAGCCAGCATACAATTTGTAAGGCTAACACAGTTTGGCCCTTCTCTTGCTCTGTTTCACCCACCCAGTTAATGGTTCCTCTTCAACCTTAAGTTTCTTCCCCATCCCATAACGATTCTTCTAACCAGAAATGCAATCATCAAGTTTCCCCTGTGGGGGAAAAAAGGAGGGACAAGGACATGCTAACAATCAAGTGTTCTGAAGAAGATGTATTTTGTTGGTGTCTTAGAAGAGTTGCAATTCACAGGATGAGCAAACAGTACAGGCTTTTGCTTTTGAAGTTGAATTATCCGTCCTTAACTCCCCCTACTAAGAGATACAACAGAGAAATAGGTGGAAAATCAAGCACATGTGAGCACAAAAGCTAAGTGGTTATCTGACCACTTACTAGCCAATTTTATCAACTGAAGCTTAAAGAGACTAGCTGAACTGGCTTTGGATGATTAAGTTTTATCACAAAAAGAAATTTAATATGGTGTAAAAATATGGTTTCAACCATTAAGATGTTTCCACAAATACTTTCTCACCTGTACTAGATAAGTATCAATAAATATACTGGTTTTGACAGAAATCATATTAAAGAGTAGGGGGGAAAAAAACCCAAACCAAACCAAACAAAAAAAACACCCCCAAAAAAATCCAAACAAAAAACAAAAACCAAAAACAAAACAACCAAAAAAAAAGAAAAAGGAAAAAAGAGGAAGGGAAAACTGTTGTTTCATTAGCAGAGGTTGCAACACCTAAAGTAGAATTTACTGAAACTCTTGAGCATTTCTTTCTCCTGAAATGCAGCTTCAAGACAACAACAGTGAATCCTTTGATCATAATAAAGCTTTTAATAGTAATGACTTCCATTAAGAGAAGTAAAGCAGAAAAAAAAATACTGGGCTAGAAACAAGTTGTTCTGCTTATTGTGCAGAAATCATAGAAAATAATTTTCATTTTACTGATTGATGAACTTTAGTTGTCTAAGCTTATATAAAGCAGAACAAGATTTCTAGAATACTACTTCAAAACTTAAACTTCCTGAAATTGGAGAAACAGAGGAAAGCCACTCTGACACTGCATAACTATTCTGCAAACTACTCCCCCAGGCTTCCTGTTTACCTGCAAGTATTACAAAACTCTCTTATGAGTGCTAAGAGAGGTGAGCAATATTAAGAAAGGGAGACAGTAAAAGAAAAATGAGGGTATAGAATAGATTACTGGTAGATACATACTAAACAGTTAATATTTTCCCTAAAATTTGCAAGAATTTGATCTTTAAAGAACATAGTTTTCATACCCGTGTTACCCATAAGCACTATTTTTCTACTGATCTGGACTAAATTCCTGAATGTATACAAATAAATATATGAGCTATATAAATTGATTTCCTCTTGATAAGGAGACAAAAAATTTTCAAGAAAGAATAAGATTCTTTGAAATTCATAGCTAGAATTGTTCATTTAAACTCACTTTCACGTAGCTGCACAAGAATATCTTTTCAAGCTTTTCTGAAATTCCTCCACAAGAAAGATGAAAAAAAATTATACTGGACATTCCTAACATGGTAACAATACGATTTATCAGTGGAGACGAAGTAAAAGATGACAGCCAGAGCTGACCAGAGGAAAAGATCAGACAGAACAGTGGCACTGATCATACAAGAGCACAAGGGCACAAATGAAGCAGAATTACCCAACAGAGAATGAGGAGGCTGGCAGCTGTTGCACTGTGAACAGTGTTCTTTAAACCACTACCTCTCCATATTTGAATACAAGACTTTTACACAAATGTTCCAGAAAAAGGGAAGTAATTACTAGTAATGCAATACAACTCACACACCGAGTTGACGCTCAAGCTTGCTGACACACAGTCACATCAGCACTGAACTCGTGTAAGCCTGCTGCCACCCCATGGTACTCCAAAGCAGCTGCTCTGAAGAAAAGAGCACATCTTCCTGCACTCCAAAAACCAAACTAAAATATTCGCTAACCAACAGCTTTTTAAATGAACACAATACTTAAAAGTATCTCCTGCTATGTATTAAATTTAGCTTAAATTTAACCACACTTCAGAGGAATATGATTAAAAAATAAATTGCTGAGCACAAGTAATCATACGTCTTTGAGCCCAGATTCAAATCCTTGATTCCCAAGTCAATGCAAGGGGCTTCCCTCAGTTTTGAGATATGTCTCTGACCAAACCAAAGAAAAATGACTGATATCTACTCCAGTAGTTTTAATCAAGAATTTTCTAGTCTATAAACACCTAACAGCTTGAGATCCAATGGCTTATCTTCCTAAAAAACATGATTTAAAAAGGTTTTTTCCTTACTCAGCAAACAAGCACAGTTTCTGTTGACTTCTTACCACACACATGATGTAAGAAAGGATGGCCCCAGAGGAGCCGATGAGTGCACCAACAATGGTCAGCAAGTTGTTGTTCAGCAGAAAGCCCTCGGCACACAAAGCCCATCCAGAGTAACTGTTCAGGACAGTAATAACTACAGGCATGTCAGCACCTCCAATAGCTGCTGTTAAAGTGACACCCTGGAAAAGGAATGAAAACACTTCAGTGTCAGCAATGACTAAGGAGGACACCCAGAGAAGACACTCTGCATGCAGCACTGACAAATAAATACAGAATCACAGAATGGTTTTTGTTGGAAGGGACCTTAACGACCACCCAGTTCCAACTGCCCTGCCAGGGACAGGGATGTCACCCACTAAATCACGTTGCTCAGGGCCCCATCCAGCCTGGTCTTGAACACTTCCAGGGATGGGGCACCCAAAACCTTTCTAGGCAATTTTCAAGTTACTTAGAACCTATTCAAGTATTTTCAGGGTAAGCATTCAAGCTGTGCCCTGAGGATTGGACTTACCAAATCTGCCTTTTTAGAGAGTACAGGAAGGTACCCCACTGTTCTCATCCTGTGCTTAGTCACATATTTTTTTACTTGCAAAAATATCCTACCTGTGCCATGAAACTGTTCATACCACTAAGGGATTCATATTGAGCAGTCTTTGTAAGACTCAGTTTACAGAACGGCAATATTCAGGGCAAATTTTGCAACTCTTGTGTACGCTGATGTGAGTGAATGGAGGAAGTTACACAGGGGAGTAATCTTAAGAAGTTAACATGATAATCTGTAGATCCAGAGCTCTTTGAAGTATTTTAAGGATTAACTTTCCAAGAAGTCTTCTGAAATATTACTGTGTCATATAAAAAACTTCATTAATCAATAGCTGCAGAAATTAATTATATAAATGCATTCCAGTTCTCTGGAACAGTTCTGGTTTACAGCTAGATCTAGAAAAGTCAGTCACTAGGCAAGAACCTGCTACTTGCAAGTTACCACACAGGCAGGTACCATGCCCACTGTGATTCAGGATGGTAAAATATAATCCTTAAAGAGGAAACTTGCAAAACTGGAGAATACACTCCTTGTGTAATTTGTTTCACTTTCTACAATTCCTTGACCTACCATTACGGCTGAGAGTGCTGACACAGAACCCAGACAAGTAATTCCCATGGTGTAACTGGGATCAATCATGTAGGGAACCATCCCGCCAATACTGGCAGCCAGCAGTCCTGCATTCAATGCATGTCGACCAGGCAAGAGCAGAGGTGCAGAATTCAAGATACCTGCAATCAAACGCATTTTCAGACATAAACATGTACATTCAGGGGAGTCTGTTTCTTACCTTCAGAGAAGACTGAACAGCTCGACAAAAGAAAAATTTAAAAGAGAAAAAGGGAGGGGCAGAAGACAAAAGAAGTTAGTTGAAACTGATACCTTGTACTGACTCAGAATTGCAACACATTCAAACTTCCTCTAGATTCTCTAATAGTCCTGTTTAAACTTGGCTTACGTCCTAATTTCACTGAAGTGCTCCAGAATAGTTGCACAAATCTCTTTTCCTCTTGAAACGCCTTTTTATTTTTCCTTCAAAAATGTCCTTTCATTTTGTCTCTTTGTTTTTTGTATGTTGAATATGACACACAGTAGTAGGAAGCTTTTAGCTGAAACTTCTACACAGGGATTATCTCAGTCTCTCAAAAGACGTGTACTTGGAAAAATATGACTACATAGATAACACCAAATATAAAACACTCCTGCTTTTAAATGCGTTAATTTCACCACTACCCTCAGTCACACAACTCCCACATTGGCAGAAACTTGAGGCAAAAAGGGGATTCAGCATCTGTGTGATTCAGTTTAAAGAGACAGTCACATTTACTTCATACTAGACTTCTTTTTTTTCAAACAACATGGGAAGGGTTGAAACAATGCAAGTTTCTCAGTAATTACTTACATCAGAAATAACATTTCATTTAAATTTAGCTGAATACAAGGGAAACAGTGAACTGATGGTGTCAAGCGGGAGAGTCAAATTTTGTGACTTAATACCCTTTTCCACAGTATAGAATCAGTAGTTCAATAGTATAGCCAAGCTTCGTATTTCATATCATGATGATATGAAAATGCAAGGGAGAAAAAAATAAACAGAAACAGGAGAGCAGGCTCAAACAGGCAGTGAAGTTCACCAGGGACATGCGCACAAATCACTGAGGGGGGTACAATGGAGAGAGAAAAAAATAACCAAGAAGAAATAAATGAGTAACTACTTAGCAGAGATACATCAGAAATACATACAACTGACAAATCCTTCAAAAGATTATTAGAGAAGACAGCTTTCCATCCTTGTCATATTTCCTCCTTCAATGGCTGGTCTCACAAACACTGAAGAAAGCAAACAGGTGTTTCCCAAAGGAACTATTGCAAAGTTAACAACAGGATTAGTAATAGGAAGCTCTTAGCCTGAAATTCTTAGTACAAGTATTACCTCAGCTTCTCAAAAGCTGTGTGCTTACAAAACCAAAAATTAATCCAATAAAGAAACCTTCACATGCATAAGAATCAGGAATTAGCGAGTATTTAACTTAGAAAGCATATTTACTAAAACAGCAAGAGGCATGGAGCATGGAGTTTGCACAGTAGGTAAATAGCGAACTGAATGGTTTAAAGTGAGGCAGCCCCCACTAATACTGCAAGCTGCCTACCTTAATGAAGACTGCAATGCTAAGAACAAAATCCTAGAAGTATTAGCAGTGCTCACGAAATCCAGCAACATGAGAATTTAAATTAAAATGTCTGATCAGAAATACAAAGTTGTGATCATCAAAGTTCAATAAAATCAACTGGAGAAAAAGCATCAGATAGTGTCTTAACACAAAAGCAACACTTATTTCTAGGCAAGATGAACTGAGGCAAAGTTTACATCATTTTGTAATTAATAGTAGTAATATGCCTCAGCACTGAAGGCAACCTTTCATAACTAAAGCTGTACACAAATTAAACAGAATTAGAAACAAAAAAGTGCACTCATAAGAATCAAACATATAAACTTTTACCTGATGCAAAATACAATGTTTCTTTCCACTTACACAACAGTCTAAAAATAGAGCTAAATTCTAAGGGAAGAAAAACCCTTTAACAAATACTTAATTCCAAATGGAATGTCTCACCTTGCAGTTTTCCATATGCAACAAGAGAGCCACTGAAAGTCACTCCACCAATATAAGTGCCAAGATACGCCACAATCTTGGTGAGGTTTGCAGCAGGATCGGTGGCAAAGTGAGGATATTCAATCATGTACTCTGCTACACAGGTGAGCACAGCAGCCAAACCAACCAAACTGTGGAAAGCAGCCACTAGCTGAGGCAGATCTGTAATCTGGATGCGTTTAGCAATTGTCAGACCTATTGAGAGTTGAAGACAGAAGAGAACTCTTACAAAACACAAGCAACCTGTTCAGCTAAAAATTAGTAGAGGACGGTTCAGTGTGCAATGAATACACACACAGAGGCCTGTTCCAACTAGAAATTACTATGGCATTGAACTGAAGGCTGCATATGTGTATTTTGTGCAGGGGGGACATAATGAAAAATAGAAAGATTAAAGCATATCATGTTCTAAGAAGGTTCACTAAGTATTGAGAAATTCATTTCTGTGACAAAGGCACAGTGTGAAAGAGGTAATTTGGCAGTATTCAGTCAGGAACTGAAGTATGAAGTTGGGCAAGATCATTTACCTCTGGACGCAGTTTCCCTATCAGAGATTATGTGCTCCCACTTTTTCACCAGTCAGCCTACTTTTTATCACATTCTGAAGCATCAATAAAAGCCCTGACAGTTATATTTTGTTCCCACATTAGCAAAATAATTTTGCATGTGCCACAAATATCAGCTAGTCAATTCACCTGCAAGCTCTACAGTATTTTATGTATATACAGCTTGCATATAGGCATGCATGGAATACAGATTGTTAGTTCATCATACACATACCTATGGTCCCACCAAGTGCCATTGCACCTGACATCTGTGCCAGCAATTCAGGTGAGGGATTAAGGCTTCCAAGAGTTGCAGCTAAACCTCCTGCAACGCCAATCATACCCAAGGCATTTCCAAGACGAGCTGTTCCTTGGGTAGACAAACCAGCCAGGGCACCAACACAGCACAGCCCTGAGCCCAGATACATCACCTTTAAAATAAGAAAACCATCAATATGAAGTAATGACAAACTGCACTGCTATTAAAAGCATCTCTGACTATTACACAAAAGGGCTCATTTCTCCAGCATGTGTTTAAGCCACAATTCTTAATTGAAGTTGAGAAACTGTCATGCAGGATGTGCTTTTGGCCAATTAAAATGTGGTATCTATAAAGCTTTTCCCCCACTTGACGACCTTTGTTTATCTACAGAAAGAATGCTAAACTAGAGCCAAGCCGATTTTCCTCATTAGTTCAGAAGCAACCTTTTGTTTAGCACAAACCCAAAGCTAAATGGTACTGTTCATTATAGGAATAGTTTCAGAATGTGTTTATGGCACAACTGAACTAAGAAATAGCTTAGGTAGTTCTAAACTATCAGCAATCGTGTTGTCAGCGGGAGTAGAACTGGGGTCATTCCCCTCTACACAGCACTGGAAAGGCCACACCTCGAATCCTATGCCCAGTTTTGGGCCCCTCACTCCAAGAAAGACACTGAAGAGAGTCCAGAGAAAGGCAGCAAAGCTGGTGAAGGGTCTGGAGTGCAAGTCTGATGAGAAAGGAGTCAGGGATGTTTAGCCAGGAGAAAAGGAAACTCAGGGGAGACTTTATCATTCTTTACAACTCCTCAAAATGAGGTTGTAGCCAGGTGGGAATTGGTCGCATCTCCCAGGTAACATGTGAGGGAACAAGAAGAAATGGCCTCAAGTTGCTCCAGGGGAGGCTTACATCAGATATTAGGACATTTTTTTTCATGGAAAGCATGACCAAACTTTGGAACAGGCTGCCCAGGAAAGTGGTGGAGTCACCATCCCTGGAAGTGTTCAAAAACATTTGTGGATGTGGTATTTGAGGACATGGTCTAGTGGAGGCCATAGTGATGGTGCAAGGCTGACAGTTGGATTTGATGGTCTTAAAGGTCTTTTCCTACATTAATGATTCTGTGATGTTCTATAACTGCTGTTTTCAAAAAGTATAAACAAACTTACATGAACTGAGCTATGTATGTCCAGATAATTGAAAAAACCCAAATACATTACAAGCCCCTGCTATAACTGCATGTTTGGATGCACTCTTTCCAAGCACACAAGGCAATACGGATTGATTTTTCTTACTATTAAAACAAATGCAAATAAAAGTTTACAATAAAAGGTGCTCTAAGTCAAACCCCTGTACACCCCTCTGTGCTGAAAACTGATACCATCCTTTTTTAACTGTCATGCCAAGTTGAACTTCCAGAAATATTTAAACTAAAGACTGATTCCTGTAGTATTTAGACTGTGATTTAGGAAAACAGTCCAATAAATAACAGCACCTGCTACTTTACACAAAACCAAACAACAACAAAGCTTTTAAAGTATGTTAGCTGTGTGACTGCAAGCTTACAGTTAATCAACTTCAGATTGGCCTTGTGGGAATATGCAGCTGATGGAAAGACCTTGGATTATTCGTTATTTACTCCTGAACAAAACAGCCATGAAGAAACATAACACCGAGCACTGGGCTAAGAGCCATAAAGTTATCTTCTTACTTGTTCAATGTTATAGCCACTGCTGAGAGCAGCTGCGTAGCCTCCTACAAACACACCACCAGGGAGCAGGTACAAGTAGTTGTACTCAGGAGGGTCTGTGGGACGTTTGAACATATCCAGCATTCTCTGTGTAACTAAAAAGCCACCTGGACAAAGTAAAGGAGTAATCTTAAAAAAATAAAATCTGAAATCAAGCATATGTCAAGATATAAGAGAAATATTTAGTATTACCACACAATTTAGCAGCCAATAAAACTAGTAACCTAGAAAACCACCAGGAAACAAAGGTATAATCAGGTTAGATCTTGCTGTCTCTTTTAGCCTTTGGAAGAAATTCAGAAGAAAAGGAGGACTTGCTCTGGCTCCATACTCTACACTGACTGTAGGATACAGCTTAGTTTATGACTGTGTTCTTTTCCCCACCTACTCTAGCACAAGCAGTACATGTAAGTCGCACTGCTCACTTTCTTGTCTTTTTTGTAATTGAAGCTGGGACTTCTGAGGCTCAAGGAAGCAGAATTTTGTTCTATACCACTAGTATATATTTCAAGTAGGAAAATTAATACAAATACAAATCCACTACCATCTTGGGTTATACAGGAAAATATATTGTATATAATCATCACTCAAAGGATGTGAAAAGAAAATGCACATTTAAATATTTCCTAAAAAAGGTTACTCCACAGGCTATGCAAAATACCTACAATAACTACTGTAAATTGTGGAGGGATGATGGGTTTTTATTGACAAATGCTCTCAGATTCTATTCTCAAACTAGTATTTCTAGAATTATACAATTAAAGCATGAGAAGAAATTTAAAAATTACACTAGTACTTGAAGTTATCCTCAGGAGAAAACCTAACATTCTTACCTGCAATATTGACTGAAGAGATAAAGGCTGAAAGCACTGCTAGACTTTGGGAAATGTTTTCAGGGAGATAGTGTCCTCCCATCAGTACCAGCCCACCAACTGCAGTTAGACCTATTTAAAAGAGAAGAAGTGTTACTGGGAAAGGTTACTGTGTAACCTCAAAAGCCTCTATACCACAGGAAGTTTCCTTTCAACTGTAGGCCAAACACTAGTCAACTCAAATTTTGACCTCTACTTCAAACATTAATTCTTAAAGGAAGACTACTGCTGTCTTTTTCAGGAATACAAACATGCTTCAAAAGAAAAAAAAAATAGTATATGAATGTAGTTTTGAAGAACAGTGCCTCAAGCACAGAGTTAGCCAAGCACTAGTTCAATAAAAGAAACTTTGCTTTTAACAACTAAAGTAGATCAGACTTGTGACCTGCCACATATAGCCAAACACAGATACATAAAATCTTATTTATAAGAATTATGAATCTTACGGGTATTTTAGGATTTATTATCTTTTTCCCCCTCTCTCACAACACATAGTTTGAGGAGATGAATAAAAGAATGTAAAAAACTATGAAAGGTAAGTTATTTTCAGGGCAACCTTTTGGAGAGATGAGAGGAAAGATGTGGTCTATGAAAGGAGACAGCAGCATTCCAAGTAAAACAAACTTTCAAGCAAACAGGTCAAGTGTAAAAAATTACTTATGAAAATTTAAAGTATACAGCAAGACATTTGCCTTTCTTTTGAAAAAACTGTACTCTCAGAAATACGATGTTTCGGGTGTCCTTGCTGTTTATGAAAGTAAACTCAAACATGCACAGTAGTACTAGGCATTCTAAAAGCTATATTAGCAGACTTCTGTCTAAAGTTCAAGTAAAAAGAGTTGTGCCTACTTCAAGTAGACAACAAGCAGCTGTGTGACAGCCACTTACCTGAGATAGCATTAGTCACAGACATGAGTGGGGAGTGCAGAGCAGGAGTCACACCCCACACTGTGTGGTACCCCACAATTCCAGAGAGGCCGAACGTCGTCACCATTTGTGTGAAAGCAGCATTAGGTGCCACAATGCCCAGCCCTAACATACCAGCTAAACCTAGAAGGAAAGCACAGGAAAACTCTGTGACTTTTCAATGACTTCTTATATTTAAACTGTATACAACAGGAGCATAGTACTGACACAAAAGCAAAATGGAGTTCTCTGCATGGTTTCAAAATCAGGGGGATCATTTTGTCAAATACACAAAGTTCTTTCAGTGCTAGTATTTCTTTAACAATAGAAAGTGAAGCCATAAATATAATCCACACATATTTATTACGCATGCACACATTGCAGCAAAGATAGGTTTCTATACCAATACTGATTCCTATCACTCTCCTGTTCTATAGAAAATATTGTAGAAGTCACAATTATGGACATTTGAATATTGAAGAACAGGGATTAAATTTAAGACTACTGAATGCATTAACTACCTGATGCAGAAGTTCTGATGCACTGAGAGTAACAAATGAAATGAAGAGCCAATACTTATTTGTCAAAGCAAATATCCTATTTCCAGTGCTTTAGTAGATTGTGGACATTTAAATCTCATACAATACAGTAAAATCTGAAGAAAGCAAAGGCATTGAACTGATTCTACTGTGAAGTATGGCCACAGTCCCTGGCATGAGTCCTTCAGAATTTTAAGCATTTTACTAATATTTAAATAGAGCCAAACACACATATATGCACAGACTGTGATTCAGCACTTGCTGAAATGTCAAGACTTTTGGTTAAATTTCTAAAGTTTTATTTTCCCTCTCAAGCAATTTTTACACTACATTGATTTTTGCACCAGGATACACCAGCCAATCAACTGCTCTCCCAAACAGTTATTCAACTGAACAAGTTAGATGATGGGTCACTCAAAAATATTAGCAAAATGGGGAGTACTCTACACCGACTTTCCAGCTCTGGAAGTTGCCTACCTGCTGTGTATACAGATGCACTAGTCATAGTTTTTCTAAAAGGTGTAATAGTAGCTGCTTTTTCTGCTTCTAGCTCTGCTACAGTCTTCTGCTTCACTGGCGCTCCTTGAGGAATGTTATTTGGTGGAGGTGCTGGGAAAATCACTTTGCCATCCTGACAAGAGATATTTACAGTTATACCTCACATGGCAGATGCTTAGTACTTAGAGAAGCCTTTTCTTCCTAATCCTGCAATTCAGGCAAGTGCTAACATCCTACAGCCATGCCCAGGAACAGGCTTCTTTTCTGCATCAGCAGAAGTCTGCAAGGCATGACCAAGTTAATCATACTGGTTTACACATTCTTCAAACAAGATTTGATATTAGTGTCCAAGAGCACCTGGTGAAGACACGGCACAAGGCTCCAAAGCAGAAACAAGAGAAAAACAATGAGATGAAGTTCCTGAAGTGGAAAACATCTATGCAAAATAAAACAAGGTCTAGGAAATAACAAAATCTTCCACAGATGTGAACTGCAATCACAGCCTTTCCAGACTTCAGATAGGAACTAAGGATGATAACCCACATTTCTTGTTGTTCTTCAGGCCTCTGAGGAATAACTGTGGAGCTATCAGCCCTCAGCTGTACACATCACTTCAGTGGTCTGGGAGAGCTGAAGTCAATGCCCTGAGTTTTTATTTTATTATTTTCTGATAAAGCTTAAAGTATTCTGTATATTCTAGTTTCACCATTCTTTTTTCTCTTACTATAAAAGGAACACTTATTTAAAAAACAAAAATGGAAGAATGTTTTTCTGGAAGAATGTTTTGGTTGGGTAAAGTCTCAAACATGTTTTAAGTAGCTATGCTTTTATTCCATGAAACACACAAACTTTATCCTCTTCCTATTTTTCATTAGTAAACACATTAAGTTCAACCTTGACAAGAAGACAAAACTAAAAAGCAACAGAGGAATATTCAGCTGAATAAACACACAATTTCCCACATGCTCCATCAAGCCACCTTTGAAGTCTGTTGATATGCAGTATCTTTGAATGCATTTTGAAGAGACAGAAATGATGTTAGGTCTGTACTCACAAATTAAAAAGAGAGTATTTACTGGCTTACCTTCATTACTACAGTTCCTCTAATAACATGATCCAGAGTCCCATAGTCGAAGTCATCTTTTGGATCAAAGTAGAAGTTTTCTTTGTCAGGACTAATAGCCTTTAGAAGTTTGATAATATTATTAGAATAGAGGGTACTGGCCTGAGTAGCCATTCTGCTAGGCAGATCTGTGTACCCAATGTGTGTAACACCCTGAAAAAAAAAATCAAAGTAAAATAATAAGGATTTGTACTACCTCTGAAAAAGCATCATATCTTCCAATATACCCTTCTGGAAATGTATATCCAAACTGTTTTACTTAATTCTGTTTATAACCCCAACTAAATCAGCTACCTACAGCTCTGACACTATTAAATCAGGGAAGGATTACTCACAATAGCTACAGAATCCAACACGATCAAATACAAAACCTTAAATTCTATTAGCAACAAGACTTCACAAAGAGGAAGATTATCGATGCAAGCTTGTCCTCTCCGAATCCTACCATTTTCCCAGAATGTAACTTCTTTAAGCAATCGGGA
This sequence comes from Platysteira castanea, assembly GCA_013397175.1. NCBI lineage: Eukaryota > Metazoa > Chordata > Aves > Passeriformes > Platysteira > Platysteira castanea. The sequence continues at coordinate 458,471 of VYXC01010734.1, read as the reverse complement.
AAACAACAGCTCTGCCTAATGCTTGGCATCTTCTCAGCTTTTCTGGAAGGCAAGCACTGGAGACAACTTTCTACATGCCAGTGGAGTGGAGGGAGCTCCCTCAGAGTTGTGCAAGTAATATGTCTGAGTTCATACATATGTAAAAATGTAACCTAATATATCTTCACCTCTTACAGAACTAATGAGAACTAATGGATATCAGGCCTTAGGAAGGAATGGGAAGCTGAGGCTGGCATACACCCCTAGGTGTTCAAAAGCGGGCTTGTGTTAAACACTGCTCTCGCAACTTAAGCTAAGGGCCATGCATGCTTCCAGAACTCTGGCTTCCTAATGCAATGCTCTGGCACAATCCTAATAGTTCTGTACTGCTGCTATTTTCCATAGCACAGACCCAGTACACTAAATCCAGGGGTAATACTCGTCTGACTAAAAGTGTTCCATATAAACTCTTCATGCAAGTATCTGCTTACTTCTCTTCTACATTCTCTAGTTTCAGGTTTTAAGCAATGACATCAAAAGCCTAGAAAGCCACAAAGACAAATGCAACATGTGATTCTTTGACATATACAAACAGAATTCTGCTTATGTCAATGACAATCATGGCAGCAGTGTCCTACAGGCTTCCCAAATAAAGGTATTATATCCTTGCATTACCAAATTACAGCCTAGGAAATCTGCTACTATAAATCTCATCACCCAGATTTCTGTAATTGTTAGCAGATTTCCCATAAGTACAAAAAACAAAATCCAAAAAGCAGAAAGACAAGTTCTCAACTGAGCAAATGAACACTGGAGCAAAACCAAAATAGTTCAGTCCAGACCAAAACTGCTTACTTTAATGAACCAGTTTATGCTACATCTGCTTTGGGTTCCAAGTGCCTTGGATACTCTACAGGAGACACATTCATGTTGTTGGATAAAGACAAGCAAAGCCAGCACTCTCCTGAAGCTGAAATAGTACTGAGTAAGCCAGAGACTTTGTACTGAAGTACACACTGACAGTCTGAACCTGCTTAATTTTATCTATGACAGGGAATGTTAACTTCCAGTCAGGGGAGGTGATAAGAAAGTCAAAAAACCTATTGCTACTGCTGTGTCTTTTAGGTAGACCAAGAAATAGATATCAAATCCCTTCAACTCAGAAGAGACAAACACTGGACTTGGAAGTTTAAGTAGCAAGAATTATGTAATATCCATTAACAACTGAATTACCATCACACAAAGGTGCTCGTTTCTTTTGAAATATTCAAATTGATGTACATATAAAGAGTGACCACATGTAAATCTAAAGGATTGCTTCAGCCCAAAGCAGCTGAAACACCGACTGAAAGAAAATTCAGCTACTCATTTTCAGCATACACAAAACACAGTGGAAGTGTAGGCAAACCAAGAATGAACTGCAGATTAAAATGCTCACCTTATGAACATACATTTCTCCAGGCTTTGTAGTCTCAATATTCCCTCCTGCTTCTGCAGCTAAATCCACAACAACTGAACCTTCCTTCATTGATTCAATCATATCTTTGTTAAACAAGATAGGAGCTTTTTTGCCTGACAAAACAAGGCATAGCAAGTTAAACACAAAATACATCTTTCCATCTGTTGAGCTTAGGAGATGACTTATCTTTGTTCTATAGATAAACTTTAATTTTCTAAGCAAAATTTCCAGTAATCAGTACCTAGGATAAAAAAAAAAAAATCACAAAAGGTTTGTTTATAAAGACAGAAGAGATGCTAGAACATCCTGCTCCAAAGCATAGAAAAAAGTTATGCATGGGTAGTCTACCAAAGATAAGTCCAACTTGTCAGCAAACCGACAGTCTTAACATCCAATCTTACAATTCCAGTCATAACAAAAAAAAAAAGGCCACACTAAAAGTTGTTAAAATACAGACATTGTGCAACACAAAGAACTAAAATCTGACCTCTACCTTACTGTGTTTCAATTACAAAAGACAGTACCATTTCAATCACTTGTTTTAGTGCACAACTTGAATAGCAGAAGTAGCAGTGATGCAATAGATATGTAAGAGAATTGTATATTCTTACTTGATTACTATCTACTCCTTTTTTACTAAGAAAAACATGATGATATTTGAGTCAGACTGACTGTCTATGAAAACAAAAGTTGTTTAAAATAAAAAGGGACACACTTTAAAACCAGGCCTTTTGTCACAAAAGGGTAAAGGTAAATGCTCACACAGACAATTCACCAATTCCTCTCTTTTCATGCAGATGCAACTCCAAAATATGCCAACTTACCTATATAAATGAAAACTAGCATTTTTCACATAAAACATACCTGGAATAAGTGCTGTAGTGATGATAATGTCAACGTCTTGGCACTGTTTGGCAAAGAGTTTCATTTCAGCTTCAATAAATTCTTTGGACATTTCTCTAGCATAACCACCTTGTCCCTCTCCAGATTCCTTTAAGTCTACTTCCAAAGGCTCAGCACCAAGAGACTTGAACTGTTCCAGGGCTGCAGCTCTAGAAAAAGTAAATTGCAGGTGAGAGAAAAACCACTACCTTAAAAATACATCATGATTATATCAGTGGCTTTAGTAGCAGTCTTTAGACAAGAGATGTAAAACTTATTTTAGTATTAAGGAGACGATAACCGAAGTCCTCAACTTTCTGAAGTGAGTGAATTTCTGAATTAGTGAAAAAATTAATTGCATTGATAAATTTAGGTTCCAGACAGATTTGAATAAAGAATGAAGGCAGCCTATGGTTTCCTGTATAGTCAGCAGAGTTGCTCCAAGAAAAGCCTCAAAGCTGAGGGTTTCACTGCTGACTAACTCTTCTCATGCACTTCTCTTGTCATGAGGTGGTAAATCTACAGGTGCCTAAAATGGGAGATAACCACAGAACCTGTGACCCTGTCTTTAAACTGTGACATGGGAAGTACTAGTGAGTCTGATTTTCACAGGGTAAATTGTCAGGGGTGGGGGGGAGGGTGGTGTTTGGAGTTGTGGCTTTTTAATATTCTGAAATTTATTTTGCATCACATGACATCACAGTAAATAACGAGACTAAATTTCAGTATTAGGTGAACACTCACAACATGCAGAGAATTAAACAGAAATGTTCTTGCATCTCAAGATAAAAGTATCTAGAGTGCTTAAAAAGGGAATTTTAAAAAGGGAAAAGTTTTGGACAGATTTTAGAATGAATAAAAAATGAAGAACTAATGATGGCAAAAAAATGGTAGGAATTGAATTATGACTCAGTGAAGTACAAATTATTTCACTATAACACAGCCACAAACAACTTAATCTTAAAGCCATTTCAGATTGCTATTACAATTTTCATACTCCTACCTAGTATCAAATCCACGAACCACTGCACCCATTGATTTCGCTGCTCCTGCAGAAGCCAGGCCAGCAACCCCTCCTCCAATGATCAGGACCTAGAACAATAGATCTCATTAACCAGCCATTTAAACAAGATAAAACAAAATTTACTGCAGAGTTGCCCCATGCATCCAACAGCTTAAAAGGTGTAACTCCTAATTACATGTATCTAAGAGCCTGCTCTTCTGTAGCTAATAGCTTAAGTAAACACAGGTTTTTCTCCTTGATTTATTTTCCTTTTTTCCTTCCCTAATTCTACGTTTATCTCTTCAACCCAATCAACCTGTAATTCCAATCAAGTAAACCCTTCCATTGCACTCCTCAATGCATCAGAAATACCAATATCTCTGAATTTTCTTAACTGCTTCCTTACCTTCCCCCATTTTGAAAAAAAAAAATATCCAACCCCATATAGCTAATGTGATGTCTAAAACTAAGCAAAATTAAATAAAACTCAAATTATTCTATCATTTCCAAAACAAAACCACTGCAGATGTGAACAAAAAGTGGTAGGACAATAATTATAGTGATTTCTAAAGTCTCTAGAAACAGCCCAAAGGCAGGAAAATAGTCTTTTAAATAGCTTCAGCAACACTTACATGTGCTCAGAAACTCACATATTCTTTTGCCACAGTATGTGTTTAATTGCACATACCTTTGCGGGAGGAACTTTACCAGCAGCTGTGATTTGACCTGTGAAAAATCGACCAAAGTGATTTGCTGCCAGGACCACAGCCTTGTAACTGTCAATCAAGGATGAACACATATCAGTATTTTCTCAGATTCAGTAAAATTCCATTCATCACAACAATCTACATGATGAACATTTGACCAGAGCATGCGTAGAATAAAGCAAGCTTAGTACTTCACTACTGAACACAAGCTTAATAGTCTTTGTTCATATTTCTTGCCTTTTTTTTTTTTTTTAATCATGAAATAAATTTTCAGATATAATTTTTGGACTGCAGTATACTGGATGTCTGCAACTATTCACTCCCAGTAATAAAATTTAACCTGAGAAATAAATGCCTAACTTGCCAAAAGTTAACTCTGTGGTCCTTCAAACTACCTTCCAAGGCTGTAAGTTGAGGCTTGTTGTGGAAGGGAGCATGAACAAGTAACTGCAAAGCCCAGAGTAAATCTGCAGTTAGCTCACTTAGACCAGCAAGCGCACATTCAAGAAAGGTACTCTGACCCTAAATTTTGCAGAGCTATATGGTTTAGGGCAAATAACTTAACCTTGCTACTTTATTTGCTCCATCCAAGAATGGGTAGCTGGACACCAAGTTAACACCAGTAGAGCTATCTGAAAATAAAGATTAATGTGTAATTTTTTTCTTTTCTTGACAATAGGGCACATTTTCTTGCATTTTTACTAACAGTGTTGTAGTTCAACAGTCCCATTCCACTCTTTTTCCTACCTCTAGCAGAGGAATATAGACATCTATATGCCATAAAATTAGTTCAAATTTGGAATACACCTTGTACATTTTATACCTTCAAATATATTATGAATTTCTGTATTTTAGTAAAATTTCACCAAATGAAAACATGGAGAACTAAGCTAACATGTACATGGAGGTACACTGCTTGTGTGCACAAAATCTGGGAGCCTTCTCAAAGGTTTATTATGCCTCAGACATCACCTAGGTAAAAAGTCAAAAAAATAGTAACTAAAAAAAAAAAGAATCAAATCTAAAAATCCAATAAAAGAAATGTTTTACAATATTTTAATTCACTGCAATACCTAAAATGCTAGTTGCAAAGCATGGAGATGGTCTGACAATATTTGATCTTTTGTTTGTAACTACCAAGGCAATTGCATTCACACTGAGTGTTGTTTGGGTTAGTGAGCGCCTAACACCAGATCCCCATGACAGACAATCTGTGTTGAAGATAACCTAGTTCAGAGCAAAAAGGCACTAGACATAACAGTCAATACAGGAATCAGAAGAATTGCACTCAGGTTTGTTAATTTTAAAAGCCTTGCTCTGATCTGCTGCAAAGCAAACCAAAAGGAACTTTAGTAGTTTGGCACCTCCAACAGCACCATCCTGCTGGAAAGAGCTGCATGAAAACGGAGAGGTAGAATCACTTTAGATATAACTAATATCAAAGCACATAATTTTAAGCCAGCTATACTTAGTGAAGCCCTAAAAAAAAAAATCATACCCAGCAATGTTGGCCATGGAGCTAAGTGCATCATATCCCTGAGCAATGGTGACCCGTGGAACCTGATCCATAGCCAAGACAGTAGCTCTTTTTTCCGCAAGTTTTTTCAGGAGGTCTGGATTTTGTGCTGGGTAGATAAAACTAATCAGGGTCGCTGCTGTCTTGAAAAGATCTGCCTCATGTACACCTAGAGATGAGTTATATGTAGGAGCCCTCACCTGAAAAAAAGAAGTTTCCAAGTTACTCAGAGGAAAGAAACCAGAACATATTCCACTTCCTTTCTCCAGTCTGTCCACTCCCATCCAAAAAAGTAAAGAAGGAAGAAAGTGTGTCAAAGGCTATTTACACAACTGAACTGAGTAACTACACTTCTCAGCTGCAGTCCACATCATGGAATTGGCTCTAGGTGGCTTGGTGACAGGGCAATAATCGCCAGCACACACCTTTAGAAAGATCTGATGACTTCTCACCAGCAGTCACTTGCTTTTATAACAGACAGCTACCCTCAAGCCCACCATTTTTAAGCAAAATGATTACTCAACATATATGACAGTTAAGCTCTACAGACTAAGAATCACTAATTAGGTTGCAGTGCATGACTACATACAGGGAATTTAATGTCAGATGTCCAGTAGATACTGATCTTCATCTATAGTCACTTCTGAGTTTGTCACTTTTCTTCAAGGTGAAACATACTTAAAAGGGTTGTTCACAAAGTAGCTCACAGAAATTCTATGTTCAATGCTGATGGGATAATTTTGAACAGAGCAACTGAAGAAAGCCTCAATATCAAAGTAAAGGTCTGTTTCTTATTTTTTCCTTCGGGACCCTGAACAACCTCAGATCTCTCAAGTAAGTTTGCTTTTAGCAGTTTTCTCAAATCTTGAAACACACTGTTGCCGTGGAATTTAGAAAAGTTACAGACTCATATTTTCAAAATTGCAAATCATTCTACTGAAAGAGTAACTAGAGTTATGTGACCAATTTTGGATAAAAGATTTCTTAGAACAGAGATCTCATCTGATTAGACTCCAGAACCACTATACCTCACTCTAGAAAACACAGCTCCTCCTAGGTTGTTAAAAACTTGCTAAGAAATTATCCACGATTTTTTCAATGTTGCTGTTTACTACTTTTTTTTAGTGCAAGTGCACACCTGAGCTATTAAAAAAAAATACAAACTTGAATCAGAACTCAAAATGGAAAATATTAAAGAACCTTATTTACTGAACTTTCCACAGATTAGCAGAAAAATTTACTTATACATTTCTCCAAAAACAATGTAATAGGAAATATACTAATAAAGCAATTACTTTCACAATCAAATCAGAAGCCAGAACTTCCTTGGTTCCCTGGATCTTTGCTCCAACTTCTCTGTAATGGTCATCAGAAAATTTAGAAGCTTCTCCAGCACCAGATTCCACCACAACATTAAAGCCTTGTTTAATCAAGGCTTGAACTCCAGCCGGTGATAGAGCCACTCTCTTCTCATTCTCAAATATCTCCTTGGGGACACCTACAGTCAGCTGTTTATAAGGAATTCCTGGAAGAGTGGCAGATAAGACAGCATTAGTTGTACTAAACACTAATTAACTGATATAAGGGACACTCTTCAATGTTGTACAGACACATGCAGACACATGTCACAGTTAGCAGTTCTCCCTCCTAAGGGAAGAGGAAGCAGAATGCTATTTTCTAGGAATGTCATTTACATTTCCTTAAATTACACCATCTTCCTAGAGATCCTTGTCCTCTCAGCAATCAGCAGGTCAGCACAATCAGCCACACAAGCAGTAACAAGTGTTTGGTGCAGCTCATACCCATCGGCATTTACACAGTCCTGATTGTGTAACTGGCATTCTGATTTACACAATACCTGGTGTTCTGGTGATAACACATTCTACCTCAAGACAGAATTTAAATCCCTCTCTAGTCATTTCCACATTATTTTGAAGAAAGAAATAAATGAGCTTGAACATTTGAACTGCATTTTAACTGAATATGTTCCTAATGTGTATCAAATTACAGCTGTAATATAGATTACAGTTTGTAATGTATATCAAAGCACATCAAATCACTATTATTGACTGCAACATATGCACCACAAAGTACATTGAAAGGCACAAGTACATCAATAAGCTACTCTAAAAGTTGCCACAGAAATGAAAAATGTGAATTCAGAAGTAGTTGAAATATAATGCAATATACATCTACTAGTTTCTTCAAAAATACTTCTCTTCAAAGTTATTTCCTTGTCTTAACTTGTTCAAAGCTCCACTAAGTAACACCAGGAAACTGCTGAAGCTGAAATTTATGTTTGAGCTAAAGTTTTCAAATTACAAACATCTAACTTTGTTCAAGTACAATTTGGGGGCTTTCAGCCTAATATTTGGGAGTTAAACTTCTCTGATCCAAACAAGTGTTTAAATACACTATTTATGAATACACAGGCACAAGCAGAATAATCATACATAAAACTATCACATCACTTCAGTTACACTGACAGCATGCAGTCCAACACATAGGCTGAATCCTGTACCAGCTTTCACTGACATCTATCCAGAATTTAAACCTGGATTGTGACACGACTACACGAGACATTTACACCACATATATATTAATGAACTATAATTTGAGCAGTCACTCATATTAATGACCAAGCAACAACAACAATAACAAAACCCACCAAAGAAACCCCAAATCTTAAAAAGAGGAGGAAGGGGATGACAGGCTTGTTTTAAATTATAAATCTGCTCTTAAATTGCCCACCAATACTATGTATTGTGCTACATAAAATTGTACCAGGCAAAGAATGCAAGTTTTAGGAAGGCCTCCTTTTGATTTTAAGATACAAACAAGCAAAAAAAAGCTAAAAACATACTACAATATCAGAGCTTTGAGGAACTAGATTTAGATTTAAAATATCAAAACTAATTATCTGTGAAATTGCACTTGCACTACAATGTGCTTAAAGCTGACAATCTGAAATTATTTTCAGTTAGAAACTTTCAAGATACTGTCAAATTATTATGTTCTGAAAAAAAAAAAATAATTGCTAAGAACTGGTCCTTAAATACCTACTTATACTTCTCAGCCTACTAATGCACTTAAAAAAAAAAAATTAAACACATCCAACACGACAGAAGGAAAGATCACCAGACAAAGAAGTTCATTACTTCTAATTGCTGCACCATGGGAGGTTTTACTGAGCCACAGCAGGTTCAGGTTGGACACCAGGAAGAACTTCTTCACTGAAAGGGTGGTTAAGCACTGGAATGGGTTGCTCAGGGGAGGTGGTCAATTCACCATCCCTGGAAGAGTGCAAGAAATGACTGGATGTGGCACTTTTTTTAGCACTAGCTAAACTAGTGCTACAGTTTAGCTGACAAGGTGGTGTCCAGTCAAAGGCTGGACTTGATTTTAGAGCTCATTTCCAACCTTAATGATTCTATGATTCTAATTACTTTTACTTTTTGTTTTGTTTTAGCTTTGTCTTTGAAATTTGACTAATAAAATAGCAACAAATATTTTGAAGATAGAAGTGTTTTGATATTTTATATGTTGGAGAACATTCAAAATGTTTTAATCATAAGACAACACTCAAATTCAGAAAAACAAACATTAAAAGAACATAAAGTTACAACAGGAGCAAAACTACATCTAAAACAACCGACTCACAAAGGTGAGAGAGCTTTGCAATGATTTGTTTCACCAGCATACACCAAATCTAAACATCACCGTGCAACTCAGGCCATACCTACCACAGCAGCACTAACCACTTGTTACCAGCTATGGTAACTGTTGCTGTCACTCAAATTACCCTTGTCATTTGAAGAGACTTTTCTCCTCATCTCTTCTAATTACTACACAATAAACTCCTGCTTCTGATTTTCACTAAATCAACTCGGTGGAAATGAGCTGTCTTGTCTTTTAGAAGCAGGAATGAAACCTAGAAGATTGAAATTTGTTAGGACAGCAGAAACCAATCAGAATTTCAGAGAGGAAGTAGCTCTAGCATAGGATAGGATGCAAACAGCTTTTCAAAAAGCACTGAGAAAAGTTAAGAACTGGAGTCCTACCATCCCTTTCTTTTTGAAAGTTTTTGTAGCACAAGAATGCCAAAGGGGAGGAAAAAAGGGGGAAACATGGGGGAAAATAGGGGAAGGGAAAAACAAGGGCGAAAGGGAGGAGGGGAAGGGAGGGGAAAGGAGGAGCAAAGAGGGGGAGGAATAAATTATAGCATAAAGGAAATAGGTAACTGCAAATTTAAAGGCATACATATATTTCACTAAAGCTTTTATTTTTCTCAAGCAAATCAATTAATCTTTTTTTAGCTCCTAAGGCTCAAATGACAATAGATGCTTCTGATTGCCTTTTGCTCATTTGCTTTTGAGTGGAGCATCAGAATAGAAGAGTAAATGGCTAGGAGTAACAGGACTGGAATAAACAGTCACTAGATGCCAGATGTGTTTCCTCATTCCTCACTTCTTTCTTTATTGGTACATTTTGCATGCAATAAAAATTAGTACAACCTTTTCAGATAGAAAGTATTTGCACCTTATTTAGTAAAAGAAATGATCACAGACCAGTACTGAGGAACGTGCCCTTCTCCAATGCTTTTGGAGATAAAATCCAAGATAAATATCCAACAAGTCTCATTTGCCTCACCTTTCTTTCTTCTCTGTCCCACTACCAGACCTCCAGTAATCCGTAAACGCAGAAGCAAACGAATACATAAGCAAACTGTCAGTTTGCCAGCTTTTAGCTAGAGCAGGTACAGGACATTTTTCAAGTAGACTGCCCTGAGTTTCCACATGATTCAGCACCAAAATGGAGCAGGTGCCTACAGCTCAGAAACAAAGATCTATCTTAAAACTTCAGTACAGGTCTTGGGAAGAAAGAGTTAAAAAGCAGCACACTGGCAAGGAGGATTGCAAAGCTCCCTTTCAGCTGGAAATAACTCTTGATAAGCCTATGTGAACAGCAGGCCTGTGATGATTTACTGGTGTTTGTGTCTCTGCTTGTTTTCCTCTGCCAGGGTGCTGCTTCAGCAATACCCCGTTAGCAAAGTAATGGAAATAAATTTACTCTTTGCATTCTAAAATGAGTTTGTGGCTGTCCCAGCTGCCTGTCTGCACTGACAAACACAACAGGGTATGATGAATACTCTGGAGGGAGGAAGCTTTGTAGTTAACTCAGATTTGAGTTAATTCAGTAATTTCATCAAAGTCAATAGTTTTGAAAGGCTGAAATCTAGGATTATAAATTTAGGACCTTGATTTAAGTTGTATTTTGATGAAGCTCATTTGCTATCCTTGCCAGAGGTTTAAAGTTACATGAGAGTGTGAAGCCTACAAGCTGCCTTTCTAATCCTTCATGTCAGATAATCTCTTTAAGAACTGCTTTGAGTATGTTTTAGTGACTTACTGATTTACGACATCATGGACATCTTCCAAATACTGATTGAAATACACATACCTGGAGTACTTTTTTGAATCGTGAAGGTTTTTAACATATTGAGTAGAAGATACACAGTACTTAGATTCTGCCACTATCAAAAGCAGAATCATTAAATTTCACAGGTCTTAGAATGGAACATACATTCCAGTGAAATGCTGTGGCATACACATAACTTAGAATTTAGAAATACTACTAAGAAGCCACTCTCTCATTCCCTTACCATAACCCTAACTGTGTAATGAGGACATATTCAAACTTCAAGTAAACAAAACTGTAAGTGACTTTCTCCATGTAACTTCTATCTACAAGAATCTTAGAAAAGATTCTGAGATAAAACTATAGCAAAAAAATGCAGGTTTCTATCTTGTTAACCTGACTTCAGGAAGTAGTCTGCAACAAAATAATATCAACAAATTTTAGAAAGTGACTTAGGGAAAAGGTAAAGGAGAAGTTTTGACTATATGCCACACGTTCTGGGATTGAAAACAGGATACATAACCTGCCTATTTTTTATGTTACTCTAATAACCTTTAAACAAACCATCTCACCTGTTCTGAAGATGAGGACATATTCCGAAGAACAGCAATATGATGTTGGCAAAAAGAAAAAAAAAATGGTACAGAAGATTAAACGAACACCTGATCCCTCCCATTACATAAGCAAGGAATTAAAAAAAACCCACAACCAGAAGGAAATTAAGGGAGAATATTTCTTGTTTATAAATAACATAACACTTACCTAGAGAATTAATTGAAAATGAACTGTTACAGATGCAGAAAAAAACCAAGAAGTTCTAAGAAATAAGCATCAAAATAAAAAGGATATTAAAAATCCCAAAATAGAGAGGGATAAAAGTCACAGAACTGTAGAACAAACCAGTCCGGAAGTATACTGGGAAGCTCAGAGTCAGTCACTCCTTATGCACCTCTCCCAGGGCTTCAGAAAGTTTTATACCTGTTTCTGAAGCACCTGGTCATAGTGGCTACCAGGGACAGGTTATGGGAATACTTGTTTATGCCTATATGAAAGTTCCTATGTTTCTAATAAGCCAGCAGCAGCAAAATAGCTAGCAGTGAGAAAATTATCCATCCTTCAAGTTTACTTTTCAGCTGACTCCATATCTCTTCTCCTCAAGCAGCCATTACTCTTGTACATAACATAGCCTGGATGGAGTGAAACCTAATCTGAGACACGGAAAGTAATAGCTACAGCCTTAATAAGAATCACTGTGACACTACTCTTTTCAGAAAACTTATGCTTCCTAGTGATACAGTGATTTTACCAAGTGTTACTACAATCAAAGATAATTTTTGAAAGAATAAAACACAGTTATTTTCCATCTACTACATTTTGATTCAAGAGCACTTAGAAAATAAACATAAGGAATAGCCCTGCTTCTAATTTGTCATTAAATCACTGTTTTATCCTTGATTTGTCCTCTACTGAATGACAAATCACATGTTACCAAAGCATACTACAAGGACAGCTTAATTATCAACCAAAAGACTACCAAACTTCTAATTCTCCATATTGAATAACTGCATTTCATGAATACTACCAATCCTTAAATAAGGGCTTCCACACAGCAGATTTGAAGGGGCAGTACTGAATGTTTAAACACATGACACTAATCAGAATTCTGCATCCTTGTGGAAAAATTTTTCAAAAGTGATTCTTAAAAACAAGAAAATTCACACACGCAGAGTAGCATGCCAGTTTCAGTAAAACTGAAGAGATTCTTTGGTTTCATGATGAAATATGTGGTCAAAGCCAAATACAAAATTGATTCCAAACTCAAACAAGGACACTTACCTGGGATATTTGAGGAAGAACTTTTGAACCTAGTTTCCTATGAACCTAATTTCCTATGCTCCAGTTTACACTCCCAACCAAGGGACTGCCATATCAAGACTGACAGATGTCTCTTTCATTTAGATATTTAACATGGAAAAAAAAATTGGGAGCATTGCAAATCTATAAAAAAAAATCTGGTTTCACCACACAACTGTGATACAGATTTATCAGGAGCCCTCAGAGTAAAGAAACTTCCTTTCATCACATTTCTTCAGAACTTCCAAAATCTTCAGTTATCAAGTTGAATGGACCACATAATGCATCATTCACTGTTAGTATTGCCACAAATTCTATGCTACATAGGCTACTCAGAGCTACTACGTGCTACTTTTGTGTCCCATGTTTTCATAACCAGACACTTCTGTTTCCAACAACAGTACTTTCCTAATACTCTCAAGTATCTAATGCAGTCACCTACTGTTCACATTTGGGAGAACCAAATGTCATGTGTGCAATCAGTCCAACTCTGCACATTCATCTTTTGCAGAATAAGATCCTAGATCTGCACTGAAGCAGGTTCTCTAAATTCCAAGGGAGACATGACCCATGCAGTATTAATGGGCAAAAGTAGCATTAGCCTGCTTTATGTATTCTTCAGTCTTCCAACTATCAGGTTACGTATAGCATAGAATAGAGGAAAAAAATTTTCAGTTCTGATCTTTATATACCAGGCTCATATTAGAAACTGGAAACAAGGGTGCCCCCTTTCCCAGGTTTTTTTTTTTCCCTGAAAATACCTGAACTTGTCCATTATCTGCTGAAATGCAATTTGTGCAAATACACTAACAAACCCTACACATGAAGGTGCAGATACATTGTATCACTTTGAAAAACTATTTAAGAGTTTCCTAAACAAAGTTAAGAGGTTTTCTTAGATGGGATAATAATATCTACATATACTTATGCTTGCAGATGCTCTCTTTGTAAGGTCTGTATTTTCTCTCACATGCATACAAAGAGCTGCACTACCAAAACTACCAAAACTTATGGGGAACTCAGGCTTTTACTAAGAAAAGCATTTATTTAAATACTTCCTTCAAGCAAGGAAAGTATTAGCAGGAACTCAGACCCTCTAGCCATAAAAACTATTTGATGGATCCAAAGTATTCATAATAAATAAAAATACTTCTGCATAAGCCCGATTAAGCCAGTCTAAAATTGTGCTGCAACTGACTCAAGGATGCTGCTGACATGATTTAAGAGTGTTCTTTCTATTCTAAGTCTTTTCTGTACTAATGCAGACCTGAAAAAAAAGAAAAAAATGAAAGAAACTATTTATATTCATGTTTTAAAATACAAGACTATTTACAGTACTTTAATAAATTTACCTGGCTTTGGAGCTGCCTGAGACCCAAGCACTTGGTGGGTTCTAAACATTCGCAAGCACGGCATCTTTGCGGAACATGCCTTTGGTGGGAACACACTGCCAAAAACAGGAGCTGAGCACCCACTGACAGCGACACGCAGAAGGCTCGCCATTGCACCCAGACCTCACAACAAATTCCTTGCCACGTATGGAATCCCTGGGGCAAACGTGAAAACAAATCAAGAGTTATTAATGACACTGGGCAGAAGGCATGTAAACGCAGCAGGTTTAGGGCCAGTCGACTGCCAGTAGCCACGAGACAATCATTCCTCACCACCTTTATCTCTCTGGCTGGAAAACAAAATCTTTTTTTTTCCAAATTAAGTAAGACAGCTCTTCACCAAAGCAACTGGCGTGACAAGCCGACCTGGAGATGGCATTTCTACGACTCAAGGCCATTTTCTCTTCACACCGTCGCTCTAAAACAGGAACTGTGGCACGGGAAAACCGCGGCGCCCCAAGGCACCAAACAAACGGCTCCAATCCCTGCCAGAGCTCCCGCAGGAGCCACCCTGGGCGGGACACGGCTTGCAGGCGCCCAGGAGGCTCAGCAGAGGGGGCACCAGGGGCGGGACACGCCGGGCAGCGGAGCCGGGAATGTGCTCTTAGCCCGGAATCCCGCCGGGGCCCCGCGGCAGCGGCCCCTTCCCTCTGCCGCCGCTATTTATAACCCACGGCCACCGAACGACCTTGAGCAGGCGGCTCGTTCCCCGCCATGCACTGTCCCCACTCGCGGGACAGCCCGCAGCCGCCAGCCCCCGCTTCCCGGGCCACCCGCCTCCTCCCGCGCGT
>VYXC01010734.1:428499-443451 GCA_013397175.1 Platysteira castanea | reverse complement strand
ATCCGCGCCCGCCAACCCGGAAGGACTGAGGGGCACGCGGGGGTCGGGCGGCCGCGTCACGCGGCGTCGGAGGGGCGGCGGCGTGGGGCCGCCGCGGTGCTGGCCGAGCTCGCGGCGCCGGCAGCAGGAGAGCGGGATAACCGCGCCGAGCCGCCCGGGGCTGGCTGCTGAGGCGAGGCGGAGGTCGGGGCTGGCGAGCAGACGTGCTGGAACGCGCGTGTTGGACGTGGGACAAACGCCATAGCACGTAGGTGGTGTCCTCTTCTTTATTGTTACTTCTTAAAATGCGCGATAAAGCAGCGAGGTGTCGAAATGGTAGATGCAACACCGGAACAGAAAATGCGGAGCTGTGTCAACTGTGGACACTAGGAGGAATTTCTTCACAGAAAAGGTGGTTAGATATTGGAAAGGGCTGCCCGGGTAGGTGGTGGAGTTCCTGTCCCTGGAGGTGTTTAAGGAAAGGTTGGACGTGGCACTCCGTGCCATGGTCTGGTTGTCCTGGTGATGTTCGGTCACAGGCTGGACTCGATGATCTCAGCGGTCTCTTCCAACTTAATCGATTCTGTGATTCTGTGATTCTATAGCTGTTAAAATAGTACATGGCTGGATGAAGAGCACATGGGGTTGGAGAGGCAGTGCCAGAGGACAACCAGCCAGGCTGCTGATTGCCTCCATATATTGTTTTCACATGATCCTAAATATGTTGTCTTACTTCACACGATCTGTGGGTTCCATACATGAGTTAGGCGTATTTTGGTTTTGGGTTTTTTTTTTTAATTTTCTTAAGTCTGTGTAGCTGCTCGTGCAAACTACCTGTTGCTGGAGGTGTCACAGAGCTTCCAGACTTGTAAAGGGTGATTTAGCAAGTAAAGTTAAGCACTGAAAACATGTGAGTTACTCTGGGAGCAGTTAATAGCATACTCTACTACTGAATGTTCATTACTATGCTTTTAAATAAGTTTTTGTGAAATCTGTAGCGCTATAGAGCTACAGATTATACCTGTGCTTTATGTTTTGGGCTCAATAACCATTGACTCCTCCAACAACATGCATTATCAGTATGATAGCAATCAGAATAATTCCAGCTATTAACATTAATCGCACTTTAAAAGCTAGAATCAGCCCTCTCCTTTTTTCTTATTAGAAATATGTTATCATCTTTTAAAAAAATAAGGCATGTAAACATGGCTGTGTTCTGAATAGTGACAAGGCTACAGTGTGTGATTTCTCAGCATCATGCACTGAAGGCATGTGTGGATTTGGCTCTGAACTAAGTTTTAGACTATTAGGTAAGACACTTAGGACAAAGCAGGTATCTCCTAGTGGCTGCCTAGAAGTGTCCATAATTGTATTTGTTGAAAGTCTTAATCCAGTCATTGGGCGCTTAGGATAGGTCTTTCTAGTTTAGTGATCTCAGGGGTTCTGCTGTTTCGTCTCAGAGGCTTGAAGGAATTCACAGGACTTCAGCTACTCAGGCCAAAATATTCTAAGCATAATGTTAAACAGTCCAAAGGGGTGTATTGTTGTAGATAGTATTCAGGGATTGTCATTTTGGGATTAACTACCTGATTATTTTTCTTAATTTTGATTTAGGTGTCTACACTAGGGAGGAGAAATTGGGTTCCTAACCAAACAGAACAGCTTCATGCAAACTTAAGTAGTGCATCTGTAAGAAAAATATGGATTTGGGATCACATTCCACTCTGAATGGTAAGTAGTTGCCAAACAGTCATTAAATTCAGATAATATAGAATGTCTGCTTAGTGAAAAAAATTCACATGTATGTCCAAAGGTGAAAACTTGTCCTGTTCAATACCTTGAGGCTTTTAGTTCCTCTTAGGTGTGTACCTTAAAAAATGAGATTTGGTAACTTGAAAGATTGGCATATTCAAAAGTGATCCCAGTATGTAATGATGGAGAATTTCAGCTTTCATCTTCACATTAATGTAAGCTTTTCATTCTCCTCCTGGTAAGGCAAAGTCTACAGATGTGGACAGAGGTCCCAATACAGGCGTTAAAAGTGGAGCGAAGTAACACAGGAACACTGCATATTTTTAACGTAGAAGTTTAGTACCTAATTTGTGATCTTTAAAGAATTGGTAATACTGCTTAAATTAGTTTCAATAATGGTTTACACAAGTGAAGTATTACAATTTTTTTTTAAGACTCATTCAAAACATCCTGCCTCTGGTCTCGTTCCAGTTGCAGTGTATAGGTTTATAAGTTTACCATTCTATATTTGCAGAAAGGGTTGCCTAGGAACAGTTTTCTCATGAGCCTCATTAATTTTAACTTGTGACATCTTTAATGTCTGGCCACCTTTTTATCTCACCAAAAATCAGTCCAATTCATGCCTTGGGGAAGTAACAAGTATTTTATACCCTGCCCCTCCCCTGTTAATAATTGAAAATGGTAACATGTAATAATAAGCCCAATAGGAACATGACTTCTAGAGACACCATTTTATAATCCAATTGGATTTTTTCTAAAATACAGGATAGTGCTATTCTAGTTTGTTTTTTTTTTTTTTTTAATAATATTTCATACATACTTCCTTATTTTTTCACCCTTTCATGAGTGGTGAACCGAGTTTGATCCAACGCCACACAATCTTTTGATTTTGTCTGTGGCAGGAACAAGTGGCAAGGTCGGCACAGACCAGACTGTTCAGGGAGTCAAAATATAAATTCCTTCAGCAGGATCAGCTGAAGTATTTGGCATACAGCAGATCACACTTGCCCTCCTCATCTTGAAAGCTGATTGTGATACAGAGTTTGCCAAACAAGTAGAGCAAGACTTTGGACTGAAATTGAAGAACGGATGAATTAAATTGTAAATGGACATGTGAGTTGAACCATTTACAGTTAATGTGATTATATTAGGAAAGATGCATTATGTGGACCGTGTTCTTCAGTTGGTTCCTACTGGCGTAGAAAGTAGTTGTTAAACGTTAAATCAGAAGAGCATTTATCACATCATGTGTAAATTATACGTGAAAATAGATTGTTCTGAACAAACACATTTATATTAAGTAGCCCTAACCGTACAGTAATATGGTCACGTTGGAGACTTAACTTTATTGGGTTAAATTTAGAATTTCGCCTGTAGCTTTTCCATCCCTTTCTGGTGGAAACAGCTGTGTATGCACAGCGTGGCGTGATGCACCTGTGGCTGCAGGTCTCCCATTGTAGCTGAAGCCTCGGCCTTGCCACGGTCACCTCGCCCCGCTCGTTACCGTGGAGATGCAGTCGCGGGGAATACGGTGCCTCTGGAAACGCCGTTTCCAGGCNCGCTGGGCACCGGGATGGCAGGTACGGGCTGCTCTCCCCGCTCTTTCTTTTCCCGGGGTACCTGCGCGGCTCCCCGCGACGCCGCGGGGGCACCGGCACCTGCCCTCGGGAGCGAGGTCCTGGTCCCGGGGGTGCGATGCGGGCTCCGCGCTAAGGCCGGGTCAGCGCGGTGAGCCCTGGGGGCCCGAGGACACCTGGGTGACCAGGGAGGGATAAGAGGAAGAAAACCAGAGAAAATCATGTGATGTGCTGTGCAGTCGCTCACCACCTGCTGACCGATGCCCAGCCTGTCCCCCAGCAACAATTGACAGCTCCTGGCCAACTCCTCCCCAGTTTCTATACTGAACATCACATTATATGGTATGGAGTATCCTTTTGGCCAGTTTGGGTCAGCTGTACAGTCTTTGCTGCCTCCCTGCTTCTTGTGCATCTGCTTACCCTCAGAGCATGGGAAATGCAAAGTTCTTGCTTCAGAGTAAACACAACTTAGCAGTAGCCAAAACAGGAGCTTGTTATCAACACTAGTCTCGTACTGAATCCAAAACATAGAGCAGTACCAGCTAGCAAGAAGAAAATTAACTCTGTCCCTGCTGAAACCAGGATACTGGGCTAGGGCCCTGGACCAGGTAAAGGTGTGATGTTTAATTGCAGCTGCTTGCAATACTCCCTGTCCTTTCCCCCCTTTTGTGCCCCCACATCTGAGTGTGCTTTGTATCCATCTGTTAATCTGACTGCAGATGGTCTCAGCCTTCCCCCTACTGAAGAACTCCAGCCTATTTGCAAAAAAATAAACCCTACCCAACAGTAACACAAAGCAATGTTTGTTGGTCATCTTTTTCAGGTAGGTATCAGGTTCTGTTTTCAATAAACTTATGAGCTAGTCTGTAAAGAGAGGTTTGGAAAATAGTATTTTAAAAACACTTCAATTGGATGTTTTGGCAAATGGTATATAAGAACAATAATAGCCAAGTGTCCTTGAACATTTTGTTGAAAATTAGTCTTGATAAAAATCAGTGATGTCTGTCATTAATTGAACTTCCAAATGTATCTTGTATCTAAAATCTGTGAAAAATCACAGGATATTCAAATGTACTATAAGCAGATTTACTAGTTTCTTAGCTTAACTCTTAGAAAACATGAAACGTGTTTTCTTGGGAAAGAAGAGAGGCTTTTTTCCCTTCTCCTGTTTTTTTTGTCACCTGCACATGAATGCTGTTTGCTTTCTATCGTGTAGAAGGACCTGTGTATTTAAGCTAAGACTGTGTATTTAAAGGAGTTATATTTGTAGTAAAACCATACTTGAAGTAAAAAAAAAAGTATTCTGTGTGAATACATATTAATTTAGCGATTTCTAAAACAAGCTGTTAACAAAAATTTTTCAGAACACCTGCAAAAGACGGGAACTCCATCTGGATCACAAGATAAAGTTCCAGTTCTTGATTCTGGACCAGAAATGGCTGGACCTCAGTTAGCTGCGGATCCTGTAGCAACATCAAACTTGTCTGCTAAAGCACCTGAATTTTATCCACAAGGATACAACCACAACTTCAGTCAGAATTTCACAGTGAGTGTTTTAACTTCTTTCCTTAGTGTGTGTGTGAATTTAGTTATATTCAAATTAACAATGTTTTCTTGAGATCTTTTATGTCCAGATGATTTGAATTCTGTATTTGCTAAAGAGATTGTAAAAATTCTGGTGATACCTCCAGAGTTGCAGCCAGGATGTTAAGTGGTAATGGGTGAATATTGGTATACATAAGAGCCTCTAGTGTGGGATATTTTGCCAAAGCTTGCTGTGGATAACCACATTCCTTGTTGACTACACCAAGCATTGGTTACATCCAGCATTGAGAGTAAGCTGTTTTTTTGGTGACTACCTCTGTTGTAGTTACATCTACACTGCATTTTAAGTGAAGCCTAACTACACTTTTATGGAGAATTCACAGGGTTTTGAAGAAAGCGTGGGAGAAAGCTTGAACTTTAGCTTTTCTGAGCACAGGCTTTGCCTTTCCTGAATTTCCTGCACGACAGGTACCATTCGTCATTGACTGCCTAAGCTAGTGTACCATCATGTGTCTTTTAATTCTTTCAGTGGTATTGTGTCACCAAAGGGCAAAAAAAGTGTTAGACTCATTCCTAGCAGTTAGCTACCCACACACCTAATAAGAAATGTATCTCCAGCCAGGCTCATCTCATACAGATCAATCTGTAGATGCATCATGTAATAAAAGTTGGTACTTCTATTTTCTATTCCATTGTCTTCCATGTTACTGCTTCAGTAATTCTACTCCAGGGAAGATCTGTGTGAATTCTTGGACTATCCTTTTGTTATGCAAGCAGTAAAACTCTGATGCTATATCTGAACACATGGGAACTTTTACAAATACAATCAAGTGATTAAAAAAACAGTGATGCTGAATAAAATAGATTTTTAATAACTTGTAGAAAAATACTTCATCTGAATGCTAAATATGATGGTTTGGTGTTTTGAAAACTTTTCCTCACCAGTAAAATTCATGTTACCTGGGTGTTACCAGCTTTGCCTGTTTACTGAATATAATTACTCTCCTGGATAATACATGCTCACAACCAATATCCAGCTGTTAACAGTGTGAAAGTGCTTTAGTGAATGGATAATCTAGAGGAAAAATAACTAATTTCCCCCAGTACTTGTTGCATGTTTCCTATAAATAAAGCGTTTCAGTTTCAAGACAAAAAAAAAAAAAACAAACAACTTTTCCAATAGCATACATAGTGCATTCTTAAAACTGCAAAGTTTAAATGCTAACAATGTTGCTTTTCAGCTGTTTTGCAAAAACTCAGGAGCATGTGGGAGTTCCTGGTTGCTATGTTGTTGGAATATGCTGTGAATGTGACTCATCTATTAATAAAAATACCTCTGAAACTGTTAGCAAAACATGTTGCAGGGACTTTAATCTAATCAGAATATGATAGGCATAAAACAGCAGTATTTTTCTTTCATCTTTCACTATTACAAAATCTGTTCGTTTTTTGCTATAGTAACTGAAGGAATTTTATAAACTGGGCTCACTTGCTATAAAAATAAGAAATATAGCACACTTTACAGTTATGTTGATTTTGACCATGAGTTTTAAACTTTGAATCAAAAAAATTTTTGAGAAACTTCTTTTTTATTTAAAATTAGTACTTTTTAGCTTTCATTTATAAAGGCCCCTGATTCTTTAGATCTGAAATCTTGTATTTCTCTCATAAAATAAATGATTGTTTTGCAATAGAAAAAAACATTTACTATTTTAGAAATAGTGTTGATTTCTTGTTTGATTGTGCATTATTATAATTACTGTGTCTGTCCATCTGAAATTGGGTCAGTTAATTTCCAGTCTTTCAGGTTTTGATACTCAAAACTGTCAATTACCCATGAAGATGGATTAAAGAGTACAGCGTACAAGATTTACTGGAATTTTCAGAAAAACTTTACCAGGACTTTGAAGAAAGGCCACCATGGGATTCTCTGTTTGCATACAGAGTCCAACCCATGGGAAATTGTAGATGTCTGCAGCAGAGCTAGTGGCTAGATGTAGGTTTGGATTGGACATAGGACTTGTTCTTGGAATGGCTGTGTGTGTAATATGGCTGTCATTCCATCACACGGACGTAATGATGTTCTTACTTCATAGTTTTAGGAGTGAGATTTTTGTTATTTTAGGATTCCACAATCTTTCCGTCCTGCTTTTTTCTTTTTTTATCTTCAGTAATTTCCATCAGAAGCCAAGCATGAGAGTGCCACTTAACCTCATTCAGCATGCCTTGATGGTTTTGTATATGCAACAGTCTTTTTGTATTTGAGTTTGCAATAACTTTATTGGAAACTTGTTGAGTTCATGTAACTGAAGGAAAAAAAGCTTGTTCCTAAGAAGTCTGAAGAAAAATCAAATCAATGATAAATCATTAGTGACTAACCTCATAAGTGGAAATGTGTAGTTATTAGATATAGGAAAATGGTAATCAGTACATATACAGAAACTGAGTCTTAAAAGCAGATATGGCTCACGAATCTTTTCTATAGACTTTCTGTTTTATCTTTATGTAAATCAGAGGAGTTTTAGTACCTATTTAGCCTTCTACTCTTACATCTGTAAACTCGTGAACTGACACATAATAAAAGAGGGGCAAATCTATAAGCTTTTCATCAGTTACTCTTTTGTTGTGAATAATCCAGGATCCCATCCTATAGCTATCAAAGATTAGAGAGAAGAATTGGAGCTGGCTTGATGGACATATTATTGAAATTAACAGAAAATTTTTAGTTGACTTTCGTGGCTTTGAATTATAACTTTGTAATGATGTGTAATCTTACAGGCTACTGTTAGCCAGCTCCTCTTGAAAGATAATAAAGGGCCATTTGCTTTGTTTTCCTTGAGTTGATACATTGCATGGTTCTACCTTTCTGTTAAATCCTAAAATCTGACAATGAGAAGTGCAAGTACTTCATGTCTAGCAGCTATTGGGCTAAATTTAGTTAGTTTTGAAAGTATCAAGTAAAAATAATTTTTTTTAAGTGGCATATTTTTGAATTTCTAAAGTACTCATTTTTCTCTCCCATTTGTTCAGTTCTCTGGCATAGTTACTGAAACCTAGACTTCTTTTGGAGTTGCATGTATAGGACAGGTACAAAGTTTGGTTCTCTGTGTTTAGCATCTTAGTTACAAACTGGAAATAAGAGTATACAAAAGGGACACTAGTATACCAAATGGTATTGGGATCCCTTACAAAACAAGAATGTTCTCCAAGATTGGATTCTTGCCAAGTGAGTATGAGAGGAAGATACCTTCTTCTCTGCTCAATGAGGATCTTGTAACAGTATGATGGCTGTCAGAAAGAGCCACTTCTTTTACCTGCTACAGCAATTGCATGCTCTGTAGCCTGGCTGGAGAGTTTTCAGACAGGTTGTTTGGAGAGATGCTAGTTCAGCTCTATTTGATTAAGCTGCAGTAGCTGCACAGTAGTGTAACAGTTCTATGAAACAAACTAGTTTTAAGTTCATTGTACAGAACTCTTACTCGGCTATTTGAAATTACCTCATAAATGTTGATTTCCTTTAGTGAAGCAGAGTATATAGCAAGTCATGCATAGGCCTGTTAGCCTTTACTTTTTGGGTTTGTAAGCTCCAAGCCATTACAATCACAGGAAACCTTAGGTTAAAAAGGACCCCTGAAGTGCACATGCTCCAATCCTCAGGTTGTCAAAGGCTTTATGTAGTAACAGTTTGTCTCTATTCCGTAAACCCATGTGTTTGTTCCTATTTCTGGCAGGCAACATTAAGTTATTTAGTCTTTAATGTTACTAACTGGCAAATCTTCTACTTAATTAAATGTCACAAAAAATCTTTCTAGTTTTACTTTTGTTACACTGATGTGTGCCCCACCTCACTAGCTTAAGTAAATAACCTTGTGACATGTCTGAATGCTTTTGGAAAATTTGCTTTTTTTACCCACACATTTTGTACAAGTCATGAAATTAATATCAGGATGTGATTTTCAACAATGTATATCTGTCTTTCTCAGTTCATACCCAGCTAAAAAATTTTCACAAATCCATGTTGCCTCACAGTAAAGGAGAGATAGGCAGTTCAAAGACAAAGTAATGAAAAATACCCATTAAGGGAGTAGAAGGGGGAGAGGGAGAATATACTTATAAACCTTGTTGATATATTTATGTACACTAAGTAAAGAAAAAGTTATCATTTTATCTCAGCTGTACTGTAGATATCCTTTAAACATTTTTAGATGGTAGAACAGTTGAGAATTTTGATTTTCTGTATATTACTCTTCTGTCTTGAATTGCTTATTGTAAGTAATTTTTTAAGAAGTGCCTCTTCAGGCTCCTTCTTGCATTTCTGAAACGTGAGAGATGCTTTCCACATTCTTCTGTGTAGTGTGACAAAATGATTTGTACTGTGTTGCTACTAGTGACATCACAGAGTATGCTGCTTTCTTTGCTATTCCCTTCATATACCATCATTCTAATAATCTGGAAGAGCACTGAGTTTAGATACTTTTACATACATTCATTTCTGAATGGACAAAATCAGCATTCTTCTGTTCCATTGGTGGGAGCATAAATATTGATAAAGTGATATTGGGTAGCCCCTCCTCTCTTTAGAGAGCGAGTGTATTTACTGTCTTGTCTGGTTTTAAACCTCAGTAGCTGCAAATTAATGCAACTCCATTTGAATGGTTTAATTTCATGCCTTGTAATCTTTTATTTTTTGCCAAGAGATGCAAATACACTGGCTTTAAAATATTAGTTTTTCTGATTATACTTGTTACATGGGAACAATACTATGTATTTATTGTATTTCTTTAATTACCCCCCCCCTTCTGCGTGTTTTGGGAGCACTATAGACACTATCTAAGCCCAAAATACTTTGTTTCAAGTTTTCTATTTTTTTTGCTTCTACAGTTCATAAACACACAGTACAGTTAGTGTCTCCACAGCAGGAATGGGTGTTGAGCCTCAGTTTGGTAGTTCTACCCCTAACAGATAAACTTACTTTGTTTGTTAATTAATCTTGCACCCAGCTTGGGAAACTGATTTCTTTTTAATCCATCTTTTTATCTATTTTCCTGGGAGACCCTAATGTCTATAAAAATACATTACCTGGTTCTTAAGGTAATTGGACTACTGGAGGTTTCTGACGTCTACACTCTAGGAGATGTTGAGGTCTATGCTCTGTAAAAATGTTGAAGTGAACTGTGTGATAAAGATCATTATCAAGTATGCAGAGACTCAAAACTAAGGGCTGTGTGGTTATTTCTGGGGACAGTAAGTGTAACAATTATTCAAGGTTGTTTTTAAGTAGCTGGTACTTTCTTTCACTTCTATAGGATTCTTCCTTCGAAAATAGATGTGATGGCTATCTGACTCTGGCGGAATATGTACAAGGCTTCCTAAATCACCTCACCGAGCAACCAGGTTGTTTTGAAAATGAAATAGAGCAGTTTGCTGAAACACTGAATGGCTGGGTCATTGCAGATGAAGCTTTACAAGAACTTGTTGAACTCATCTATCAGCAGGTAGTGTATTCTAAGATGGACATTATACCTCTGTTACCCAGTGTCCAAGACAGTATTTGTTACATAATTGTATCAATGTAGTATTTTAATGATTTGAAATTTTTTTCCTTTTAGGCTGAAATATACAGGGAAGGATTTTGCTCAATAAATTGAAATTGTAGCTCAGATTTAGGGTACCTGAATTATATACATTTTCCCAGTTTGCTCTGTTTCCTTTGTTGTGTGTTTATATGTCCTGGGCAACTTACTACAGTTGAAATTATGGCATTTAATTAAAGGAAGTTGTATTTTAATTTCTATATTTATATAGTAAAGATTGAAGAAACTTAAGCAAGGTTGTACATTTTTATTCGCTTGTGCAAAAAAAAAAATTCTTCACAGTCCTAAGATATCCTTGGTATTAAATAAAATTAAATCCATACCTACTGTATACACCACCCTTTGGGAAATGCTTCTTTATTGATAAGCTTTTTTCTTTATTTGAAATATATCTATTTCAGAACAGCATAACTGGAGAAAAAGGAAAGCTCCTCAAAGGGTAACTTGGTCCAGTCCCATTGATGGCCATGGAAATGAGGACAGAGACCTTGAGCTGAACTCTGTACTAATTGGGGGAGCCATTGGAAAGAACAGCTTAATATGTGTTGCTTAGCAAATGAGCTGCTGTTACTGTGTTTTGGTCTCGCTGCAGAGAATGAAGCCATGCCTCTGGCTTGCTCATTATGTTGGATGTCTCACCCTTACATGGGTTTGTTGCTTTCAAGTTCTACCTTGAATGCAGACTTTTATTCAAGTGCAGATACCTGCAGATTAATTTAATCTGGTGTATGTAGAAGTGGAATGACTGGTTGGTCATTGTGCAGAACTGTAGAGTCTCAGGTTTCTCATTATTATACAGAATTAATGCAAATTTAATTGAGACCAGTTTAGTGAGACATGATGATCACCTGTGCTGCATTTGGCAGCATCATTTTCCCATCCTTTATTTGAACCCACGGATGATAATTTAGAAAAATATTAAAATATTCCATATAACTTTATTGGAACAAAAAAGAGGACTTTATGCTATTTTTGACTTCCTGTATTTTAAATACATTGACTCTCATTTAATGGAAGTCTTTAAAGTTGCTTCTTCCTCTCTGCCTCCCTTTAAAAACAAGTTCAGCGTTAGGGTTTACTGTGCCTTCCTCAACTGAGCAGCTCAGTGTTAGTCTGAAATTACATGAAAAATAAAACCTAATGCCAAAAAGCTATGCTAGTATCCAAAAGCATCTAATTTTAGATATGTTGTATATCAGACTGGCATAGTGTTTAAGCAAAGCCAACTACGCTTATTGTTCTGTCTCGAACAGAGGCTCAAGTATTTGTCTCCTGGCTTTTCACAAAACAATTAAAATTGCTAAAATTTATAAGCATCTGCTTCAGTGATGTAAATTTGACTCAACTAAGCAGATTTACAAATGCTAGGTTTGTGAAGGAAAAATACTAAAATGAAGTAAACCCAAGTCCTGTAGGGTCTTCCCTTCATGTCTGTGTCAGGTATCTTAGCCTGTCTATAAATATTATACTTCCTCCTATTCTTATTTCTGTCTGAACAGAGTGAAGTGCCAGTTCTTTTGTCTTCCAGAAGCTGGACACAGACTTCATCGTTTAAGAACCTTGACTGTTGTCTAGTTAATGCAGTGGATTGTTTCTGTCAGAGCAACTACAGTTTCTCAAGATATGTCTTGGTAGTTTAGCCTTCACGCTTAGAGTGTGACTTTTTTGAATTGGAGATAAAGTGGCATTACCAGCAATAATAGTTCTGAGAATATGATTTTGCAATGTAATTGATTATTAGGAAGATATAGGGTGGAATTTTTTTTGTCTATGTGTGCTATGCCAGGTCGTAATACCTAATATTTAATTATTTCAATGATTGATGCAACCACAAATACAGACCAACTAATAAGGGAGATAATGTTTAAAAAATACAGATAAGGTTTGAAGAATTTGTGTAGGTGTTTGGGTGTTAAGGTTTTTGTTTGCTGGGGGTTTGTTAGGTTGGGGATTTTTTCTGTTAGGAAAGAGTATTAAAAAGAGGCACCTTATAAAAAAAGGGGTGCCTATTGTAGTCAGCAACTGATTGAACCAAAGCACCAGTCTTGTTAGATATTTCATATGCCTCTTTAGTGGAAAGTGGATTCCATTTGTCTTTCTTAATTACTTGAACTTGTTTTATATTCCAAAGGCACTTCATTTTTTTTCCAGCAACTGTATGCACATAATAGTTACATTGAGTGTATATTTTCACTACCTATAAGAGGTAGCTAGGTATAATGTATTAGCAAGATGTTTTTTCAAATATGTTGGAACAGTTCAAACATTCAAACATATATATAGCTCTGATAGATGATGAAGATGTGAAAGAAATATTCAAAGATGAAAAAGCCAAGGGAGAGGTTTACTGAGTTGTTAGTATCCTCATTTTCTTTTGGGCAGAGCTGGTGAAATTATTTGCAGCAGAAACTCTTTTCACTAACACTGCATCTGAGAAATAATCTGAAGTTCAGGTGCTGTTAGAGGAAACTTGAAAATAAGTGAACAGCAATAAATTGCAACCTCGTTAAATTTTGAATTATCAGATTAAAACAAAAGAATTTTTTACACAATATCATTCCTACCACCTTTTTTTTTCAATGACAAAGGTGTAGATGTTTAGCAATAACAGGACTTGTTTTAGGAAAAAAGAATACATCAAGAGCCATTAACTGTAATGGTATAGTCTTACTCTGATTCAGAAGTTTGCTATTCTGCAGGTTGCTGGAGCATGTACGGGAGAAAGAATTTCTCTTTACTTGCCATGTTCTTACACTCTTTCCTTGGATATTCACCATGGCCAAAAAGAGATTCTGGAATAAAAAGCTCATAGACTGAAACAAGACAACTTTTTATGCTGTTGTTTGAGTGTACTTATTGCTCCTTGAGAGAGTAACTGTTCTTGAAAAAGTGTCTTGATGTCCACTACTGATTTTTTTGTATAAGCAGTTTGTAAGTGACTTTGAGACACTCTTTGGTTGTAGGTCACAGTGCAGAAGTAGAGCTGCAGAAAGATACATGGCATAATGGTGATTGTTTTCTTAGAGCCACAAAATCACAGTATAATGAACTTCTAAGTTCTGAAATGCATATTGCAAAATGTTGATGCAATACAAAAGTGAACGTGGCAAGTAGTGATTATTTATCATTAGTTTTCTGCTCTTGAGTTGTCTGATCAACATACAGGTTTCAAAAAGGCTTTTAAAAATATTTCCTGATAGCCTAACCATTAGTTTTATAAATAATCTATTTTTCCATTTTTATTTTGGAAGGCCACATCTGTCCCAAATTTTTCCTACATGGGAGCACGGTTATGTAACTATCTATCTCACCATCTAACCATTAGTCCACAAAGTGGGAACTTCCGACAGTTGCTACTTCAAAGGTCAGTATCAGTCACTTTAGGCCTGTTACTTTCTTCAGTTACATCTTTCTGGTTTGTGTGTTAACTCTTCCTGTTGCATACAAAGAGATGCTTATTTAAAATAGTAGTATAGGTTAAGGAGTATCAAAGCACAGGTACAGGCTGAGTATTGAACACATACATTTTAAAATATTTTAGTATTTTTAAATATGAAAATAGGACTCCATTTGAAGTTCTGCAGGCTCTTTTGAACTGAATACATTAGACTGATCCCAAAAAATAGTGCAAATTGGAAAGCTTATCTACTTTAAAAGTATACAAAATGCACATATGCGTACTGTCCTAGTCCTTTGACTCTTGCCAGTACTTATTTCATTGTGGTTTTTTCTTTAGTGTTTTTTTTTGCCTGGAATTGCTATGCAAGGTTTATTCACTGATTGGCTAACTGACTTTGGATCTATGAAATAGCTGTATAAAATCCAGAAGCATAAATTTCTTCAGTTTCCAGTTACTGCAGATTTCTGGGGACCTTAGCTTAATAGTGATTTGACTTTGTAGTTGACAAAAATGCAACATTCTTTAAATTGTTATATTTCCTTTCAAATACTACTGGATGACATTTGATGGAGTATTGTACTTGGACACTTCCAAATTCTTTAGAAACTAGCCTTTTGTTTTTTCTTTAAAGACATCTGGCTTTCTAAGCTTCAGGTTCGCCTCTTATTTGAAAAGTTTTTACTTAGTCCAGCCATGTTTGGGAGGAAAAGCATGATAAACTTTTACAGTAATGCAGTGGTCTTTTATTGTGAGTGGAATGTTGTGGTTTAACCTGGCAGGTAGCTAAACAGCTTGCAACCCCTCACTCACTTCCCCCACCCTCTCAATGAGACAGGCAAGAGAATTAGGAGCAGAAAAAGTAAAATTCATGGGTTGAGATGAAGATACTTTATTAGGATAGAAAAGGATGGGAATATAATAACAGTGATAAAAAAATTAGCATATACAAAACAAGTGACACACTATGCAATTGCTCACCACCCACAATGCCCAGACAGTTCCTGAGCAGCAGCCCCCAGCCAGCTTTCTCCCTGGTTTATATGCTGAGCATGAGGCCACATGGGAGGAATATCTGTGTGGTCAGTTGGGGTCAGCTGTCCTGACT
>VYXC01010734.1:391045-428427 GCA_013397175.1 Platysteira castanea | reverse complement strand
GAGTTGTCTGATCAACATACAGGTTTCAAAAAGGCTTTTAAAAATATTTCCTGATAGCCTAACCATTAGTTTTATAAATAATCTATTTTTCCATTTTTATTTTGGAAGGCCACATCTGTCCCAAATTTTTCATACATGGGAGCACGGTTGTGTAACTATCTATCTCACCATCTAACCATTAGTCCACAAAGTGGGAACTTCCGACAGTTGCTACTTCAAAGGTCAGTATCAGTCACTTTAGGCCTGTTACTTTCTTCAGTTACATCTTTCTGGTTTGTGTGTTAACTCTTCCTGTTGCATACAAAGAGATGCTTATTTAAAATAGTAGTATAGGTTAAGGAGTATCAAAGCACAGGTACAGGCTGAGTATTGAACACATACATTTTAAAATATTTTAGTATTTTTAAATATGAAAATAGGACTCCATTTGAAGTTCTGCAGGCTCTTTTGAACTGAATACATTAGACTGATCCCAAAAAATAGTGCAAATTGGAAAGCTTATCTACTTTAAAAGTATACAAAATGCACATATGCGTACTGTCCTAGTCCTTTGACTCTTGCCAGTACTTATTTCATTGTGGTTTTTTCTTTAGTGTTTTTTTTTGCCTGGAATTGCTATGCAAGGTTTATTCACTGATTGGCTAACTGACTTTGGATCTATGAAATAGCTGTATAAAATCCAGAAGCATAAATTTCTTCAGTTTCCAGTTACTGCAGATTTCTGGGGACCTTAGCTTAATAGTGATTTGACTTTGTAGTTGACAAAAATGCAACATTCTTTAAATTGTTATATTTCCTTTCAAATACTACTGGATGACATTTGATGGAGTATTGTACTTGGACACTTCCAAATTCTTTAGAAACTAGCCTTTTGTTTTTTCTTTAAAGACATCTGGCTTTCTAAGCTTCAGGTTCGCCTCTTATTTGAAAAGTTTTTACTTAGTCCAGCCATGTTTGGGAGGAAAAGCATGATAAACTTTTACAGTAATGCAGTGGTCTTTTATTGTGAGTGGAATGTTGTGGTTTAACCTGGCAGGTAGCTAAACAGCTTGCAACCCCTCACTCACTTCCCCCACCCTCTCAATGAGACAGGCAAGAGAATTAGGAGCAGAAAAAGTAAAATTCATGGGTTGAGATGAAGATACTTTATTAGGATAGAAAAGGATGGGAATATAATAACAGTGATAAAAAAATTAGCATATACAAAACAAGTGACACACTATGCAATTGCTCACCACCCACAATGCCCAGACAGTTCCTGAGCAGCAGCCCCCAGCCAGCTTTCTCCCTGGTTTATATGCTGAGCATGAGGCCACATGGGAGGAATATCTGTGTGGTCAGTTGGGGTCAGCTGTCCTGACTCTGTCTCCCCTGACCTTTTTGTGCCCAGCCTCCTCACTGGTGGGGTGGGGTGAGAAGCAGAAGAGTCCTTGATGTAGTGCAAACACTGCAAAGCAACAGCTAAAACCAGGGCATGCAGAAGCTGCAGATACTCATTTTTCTCGTGGTTTTTTTTTGGGTTTTTTTTCTGTCAAAGTTGTTGCTTTTGATTTTTTTGACTGTTACTTGAATATGAAAGGAAATCCTTGTTAATGTTGGATTTTTCTGGTTCTTGGTTTTGAAGCAAACCCAATCGATAACATTAATGTTAGCACCCTGAAGCCATGAATTTAAAGTTGCTTATGTTTTATTTGTTAAGATGGATGAAACTAGGAGCAGGGAGGGTGTGGGCAGATAAACAACCTAACAATGTGACCACAGAGAGGTCATCTTCTGTTTCTCAAAAAAGTTTCTACCTGAAATTTTCTATTTCAGCTCTTCAGATTTTGCAGGTTCTCCACTATTTCTCAATCCATTACACAGTCATTGAGAATACATTAGAATTTGTCTGGGTTTCCTTTTATCTCAAATATTTTTTAATTTTTTTTGTACTGTTATGTAAACTTGTGTATTTTTGGCACATTTGCCAAATACTAGAAAGATTACTTCACTGCCATGGTATGTTAATCCTATGTATTTGTATTTATATTTAAATTACAGAATCATAGAATAATTTGGGTTGGAAGGGACCTTAAGGATCATCTTGTTCCAAACCCCTCTGCTGTGGGTAGGGAACCTTCCACTAGACCAGGCTGCTCAAAGTCCCATCCAGGATGGGGCATTCACAGCTTCTCTGGGCAGCCTGTCTCTGTGCCTCACCACCCTCACAGTAAAGAATTTCTGCCTAATATCTAGTCTAAACCTGTCCTCTGTTAGTCTAAAGTAATTTTCTCTTGTCCCATCACTATATACCCATGTGAAAAGTCCCTCTCCATCCTTCTTGTGGACCCGTTTTAGGTACTGGAAGGTGATATAAGGTGTCACTGACACCTTCTCTTCTCCCAGCTGAGCAATCCCAGCTCTCTCAGCCTGTGCCCATAAGAGAGATGCTCTGGCCCTGTGGTCAACTTAGTGGCCTCGTCTGGTCCCACTCAGTATGTCTGTGTCCTCCCTGTTCAGAGGACCCCAGAGCTGATGCAGTGCTCCAGATGGGGTGTCACCAGAGCGGAGCAGAGGGGCAGAATTCCTTCCCTCACCTGCTGCCCACGGGGCTCTGAATGCAGGATACAACTGGCTTTCTGGGATTCAAGCATGCACGGTCGCACAGACCTTCTCATCACCCAACACTCCAAGTCCTTCTTGGCAAGACTGTTCTCAATCACTTCCCTGCCCAAGCTGTTCTTAATGCTTGGGATTGCCCAGACCCATGTGCAAAACCTTACACTTGGCCTTGCTGAAGTTCATGCATTCAGGCTCTCAAACCTGTCAGGGTCCCTCTTGTGCGCCATCCCTTCCTTCTAGAGTGTCACTTAACACCATTCAGCTGGATGTCATGAATTATGTATCACTGTCATTTAACATGGCAAGATAAAGAATTAATCAAATGGGTGTAAAGGCATCTAAGACAATGTGGTAAGCACCTTAAAGAGGGGAACATGTCTACTTCATTTCTGTGGGCGTTGGCTGCCTGTGTTACTGTTGCACATCCTGAACACATATTCTATTGTATAAATTGTGTAACTGTATTAATTTCTACATGTTGTAAGTTGTTCTAATTAATTTTGCTGCATCAGATATCTCAGTGCTTAGAAATGTAATCATGTAATCATATGTATTCATCTAAAAGGATGCAAATCCACTGTTTCTTTGTGAAGGCCTCTCATTTCCTTCACAGATCATATATCCCAGCCTTCAGCATGTAACAGTTTTCATGCAGTTTGTAAGTTCTTGGCATTCCTTTAAATGTTTAACATGTTACATATGTTGGAATGGCTACAGATGATATAATTTTGTTTTAATTTTTACAGATGTCGGACAGAGTATGAAAACAGAGATGAAGCCACCAAAGGGGATGAGACTACTAGAAAACAATTTCATGCCTTTGTTCTGTTCTTAGCTGAACTTTATCTTAACCTGGAGGTAAGAAGAAAGTTGCATGTCACATGGTTCTTCATTAATTTTTTCTTGTGTGTGGGTAAACACTGAAATGGACTATAATTTGAGGTGTTTTTCTAAAGGCAAAGGGCAATAAATAAAAGAACTTTAGAACAATTTCATGATAATGTGTATATCCAAGAAACATATAAACAGAAAAGGACAAGATCATTAGAAGAGAAGTGTATAAAAATTATAGTGTAAGAATTTGTGGGAAGAACCAACCATAAGCATCTTTGAAATTAAGCTTTTGGTATTTTCTTATACTGGCAAAAACCCCAGATGGCTATACTTAACCAACATATTAAATGTTATTAAATGCCTAGCAGAAGCAGACCAGAATCAATAACCCGTGTAATTCAGTATTCAGGCACTAATAGGAGGTGTTAACAAACCCTTAAGGCAGATGTGAAAATACTCAAAATGAGGAATTAAAAATGCAGACCTTTAAAGACATTTCTTCTGATGGTTGAGTCATTGGCTCATGCATGAGGTATGCAGTTTTGCATTTAGATTTGTTTTTGATATCTGTGATATGTACAAAAATGTGTAAAAAATTTCTTTGATTATTATGCCTGTGCATTCACCAAGTTCACTTCCTGCTGTAGTGTAGTTAAAAATATACATTTGACTTGATTATTTAAATGGTTTGATTTAAGCAAACACTCTAAAAATGTTCTGCTGGCATGAGGAGAATCCTTCTCTGACTGTTCCATTTCTGGACCATAAGTGGCCTTTGAAATCTACTTTTCAATTGCTAAAAGAAAAAAAGGAAGATTTTCAAAGACTTTGGAGCAGGGGGAGTTGTCCATTTATGGAGTATACCATATACTTTGAAGTATACCTTTTGTTTTTAAACCATTTCCAATAACTTCTTAAATATATCAACACTGCCTTCTAGAAGTAAGCTACCACTGCTGTAGAGAATAAGTAATGCAGTATGGAAAAGAGCATGGGGTTCTGGTAATTTGGTATTTTGTGGACCATTAGGCAGGCATTTGGTTGCTTTTCTTAGCAATTTCTTAACAGAGAAACAAAATGCTAGACATTGCGTTGTTATGTCAGAATTGAAAGGACATTACTCAGAGTAAGTTTTCTAAGGATACCAAGCTGCGTGGTGCAGTCAGCGTGCTGGAGGGAAGGGATGCCACCCAGAGGGACCAAGAGAGGCTTGGGAGATGGGACCATGCAGACAAGGCCAAGTGCAAGGTACTACATTGGGCCAGGCACAAATACAGGCTGGGCGGAAAATTAACTTGGAGCAGCTCTGCTGAGAAGGACTTTGGGTGTTGTTGGATGAGGACTTCAACATGACCCACATCAGAAGAGGTATGGCCAGCAGATTGAGGTAGATGATGATCTAGGTGAGGGTTAAGGTCCCTTCCAGCCCAAACCATCCTATGAAAATCTGTGTTCTAAAACGGTTACAGTATTTGGCATGTTCTTCCCACCACAGAGATCACCTACGTTGATCACAAACCAAATCATACAGCATTCAAGAGACAACATGTGCCTAAATTAATATCTAAAACTTAAGTCTTTAAATGTTGGGGGGTTTTATATATGTTTTGCAGATTAAAGGAACAAAGGGACAGGTTACACGGGCAGAAATTCTTCAAGAAGGTCTTCGGGAATTACTGAATTCACTCTTCTCTAATCCTGTGGACAGTAATTTGATATGTGCAGTGAAACTGCTGAAGGTGAGAGAGTAGTTTTAAAAGAAAAAATAATCAAGTTTTTTAAATTTCCTAGCTTTGGGAATAGCAGAGTAAATTGCAAATGAGGAATTATTTGTAAATAATTTGGGTTTATGCATTACAGCATTAGCAGAGCAAACTACTTTTTTTCTTTTCCTTAGTAACATTAGGAAGTTGAGCCGGTAAAAAAAAGTAACAAGGTGCTCTAAAAATAAATTGACGGCCATTTATGTACAAATGAGCAATAGAACTGAAGTGCAGGTGCAAATGCTTCCTCTAGATCTTATTTTGCTGCTTCTGGTGTGGGAGAAAACTGTAGCCAGCCTGAATGAATTGTGAGATCTTAAGTATGTTCTGTGTTCGGAAGGACATTTGGCCATTAGGGTCCACCACTTTTTGTGGCAAAAGGTCTTTAATGTCAGTTATTTCATTCTGTATTGTCCATGTCATTACTATTGTAGAAATACATAGATTTATCTTTCATGTTGAAAATAAACCTCTTAGCTCATAACCCATGCCTTTTCTTGTAAAATGGTTAGCTTCTACGTGGGAGAAACTCTTACCTTCAGTAGGTATCATTATACTCGTAGTTAGGAAAACAGTTTAAATTAGGAATGAAGGTTAAGTGCTAAACAGTATTTTTCTGAAGATTTTTGGTTGGCTTGTTTGTTTTTCCTTACTCTTTACCCTTCCTCATACTCCATAGCTTGTCAGACTCTTCTGTCTTGAGTGTAACTTCTGACAGCTTCTTTTGATATGGTAAACAGAGAGTAGGGAAGAGAGGTTTTTGTAATTTAAAACCTTCATTTGAAGTGTGCGGTGTTTAAGGAGGTTGCTTCACAGCAAGTGTTCGATTGTGCTCAATGAGCACATTCACTCCTGCAGTCAGTCCTTATGTTGGCCGTGCTTCCCTGAGGCAAGGCCCACTGAAGAACCTTTTTTAAGCAGCAATACACAAATCAGGAAGCTTTACAGAGCAGCATCCTGAAGAAAACCAGTAATCTAAATTATTTTATGACACACTTGCTATATCTAAAAGGTGTTACAGAACAAAGAGACTGTTTTGTTCATGCAAGTGTTTTCTGATGTCTTACAGTATCTGCAAATGTTGAGTATATATGTAGCTAGACTGGGCTACTTCATGAAATCTTGGTTTCACTACTGAAGCAATAAATGTCTCATTTTATCTTTTCCATTTAATACAGTGATAGATACAGGTTTTTCACCTGTTTGCTGTGCAATATATTTATTTTTAATTAATCTTGATGCTAGTACCTAATTATCTAGGGTTAAGGTAGGACCACTGTGGAATACTACAAATACCAAGCAAATGCTGACCAATATACTTGCTTTTATCATGGGATTTTATCCCTTTGTATCATCAGGTGCCATTCCAAGCATTTTTGATCTTGTAATATTTATGCTGAGGAGATTGCTGTTAGTGCAAACTATTTTTTTTTCTGATTTAACTCCTCCTGTGCAATTATTGGGCAATGAAGTATCTATTCTTGTAGTAAAAGGCTTTCATCCACAGCCATTCTAGACTGTCTGCTGCTAAAGCTTTCTGGGCAGCAGCTTCAGCCTTGTAGACTTTCATGTATTAAAGTTCAGGTTGGCTTGGTCAGGTAATTCTAGTCTCTTTTATATATACTCAGATGGAATTCTCTGGCATGTGTGGTGCTAGCCAAGTTGACTAAAGTGTTTCTAAAGTTTAATAAACTATCTGCTGTTGTCAAGTAAACTGGTGGAATCAGCTGCAAAAATAAGATTTAAAGGAAATAAAGGATGGTAGTATGTACTTAAATCAAGTAAGATCTGACCAATGTCACTGAAGGGTTGTTTCAAAATCATGTTTCAAGTCTGAAACCAAGTGGCTGTGAACTTCTAAGTAACATAAACATTGGACACAGAGCTCCTGTACTGTGTGGAGTTTAAAATAAATTTATTTATGAGGTCTATTTATGTGTTTAGCGAAGAGATACAGGAAGCTGGGAGCTTCAGCCATCAGGTAGTCCAAGTGTCATGAATTGTTAAAGAATCTCTTCAGCTGACTGTTTATTAAGGATTTCTAATTTTCTTTAAAAAAACCCAAACTAATCCTTTGTCTTCAGTTGACAGGCTCAGTTTTAGAAGATGCCTGGAAAGAAAAAGGGAAAAATGATATGGAGGAAATTATTCAGAGAATTGAAAATGTTGTGTTGGATGCAAACTGTAGCAGGTGAGAAGATAAATTTACGTGCTGTGTTTTGTTTATATGAAAAAGAACACCTTGAAAAATCTTCAACAATAATGACAGGTCAAAAAAATTATGGTAAAAATTTATATGTATGAAAAGTACTGTGATGTGTGGGTCANTATACTTTGTGGTTTGGTTTTTGTTGGGTTTTTTTTCTGGAGAGCACACCTGTTTGGCAAGGTCTTAGCTTCAATCTGGAAAGAAAACGAGTGGTTGACTAGTGTATTAGTAATATATTAGTGGCTGACTAATCACCTGTGTGCATGAGGTTATCTGATTCTGTTGTGCTTCATCCTCAGCTTCTTGCAAACCTACTAAAACCTGTAGAGGGTTCAGACCCCAATTTCTTGCCATATGGAGACAGGCCAAGAGTAGCTCATAACATCTGTGGATTGCAATTGAACTGCCCCCAAGGAGGATGAGGAAATTTTTGCTTCAGGAACCAAAATTGATGGCACAAGCTGAGGCTTCAAAGATATAGAACAACAAACTAATTTTGATGCCTTTTTGCTGGTCCTAAAATCATGAGCCAGACACAGTTAAGTGATAAAAAGGGGTTACCTTTATAAGGATCCTTATGTGCACAACTCACCAGGTGGAAAAGCACCAAATAATGTACACCCAGCATAACACGTATACAGTTTTTATGGTTTTAGCAAATTAGCATAACTGACAAGCATCCCCAGTTAGAGACATAAGTGGGGAGGTAATTCCCCCCTAGTGCAACCCTTTCTGAATTACCCCTTCCTTTCCTCCCCTTAGATAGGAACTAAACTTTGCTTATGAAAATATGTGTGGGAGAGCTGGTTTCAGCCTTGGCTTCCCAGAGAATCTGACCTTGGACCCCTAGCTTGGAGCCGCTGAGGAATTTATTTTGTCTTTCTGTCTAACAGAGTAGGTAAAATGCTAGCTACGAATACTATAGTAGGCTACAGAGCTATGTGTGTGTAAAGAATACGGAGAATATATGTGTAAAGAATACAGAGAATATATAAAAGAAAAAAAGGCAAAAATCAATTCAGCATCAATTTCAGCTGGGAAAATAACTGAAAAATTAATTATTTATGTATTCTTTAATGATACCCTTCTCCATCGACTAGCTTAAAAGAAGGCGTCATTATCTCTTATTTTAGGGATTAAATGGGTGTTGGTATCTAATGTACTGGGGACATTACTTCTCACTTTTGACTACAACATATCAGTATGATGAAGAAGACTGAAGTCAAGAGCGTAGAATAGGAAATTAAAGCAGAATTTTAATATCATCTCCCTTTTTTTCCTCCCAGTATTATCCTTTTATCAAAAAGGGATTTCTTCTTAACTTGTACTGCAAGGTGTGGTATCTCAATAAAACCTATAGCAATTTCCTTTTTCATATGAGCTCCTTACTTAACAGCAGAGGAAGTTAAGAGGGTGAATATCTCCTAATTGACACATAAAACATCTAAACTTGCAGCTGTAAAATTGAATTCAAAATTATATGCACACTGGACAGATAGGACACACTGGAGACAAATTTTGTCCTTGAACTTATTTTTTTGGATGGATTTTACTATCTTGTATTTGTACAGTGAGGGAAGCCTAATTTCTTGCTTGGCACAAAACATTCTAACTTCTGTAGTGCTTCTCTATTTCAGGGATGTGAAACACATGCTTCTGAAACTAGTAGAACTGCGATCTAGTAACTGGGGTAGAGTTCATGGAACAACTCCACACACAGAAGCTACCCCTGAAAATGACCCAAACTATTTTATGGTAAGAATATATGGACATTTCACTTTCTTACTTTCATGTGAATTTAGTTTGATTCATAGACAATCACATTACTCAAAACTACAAACATCTGTCTCTCTGAACACATATAACTTTCTGCATAACTTTTTTTTTAGAATGAACCAACATTTTACACTTCTGATGGTGTTCCTTTCACTGCAGCAGACCCAGGTATGGCACAAGTTTAGCTTACCTGTCTTCTCAATCGTCTTTAAAAAGTTGTAATCAAGTTTACAGCCTGTTGAAGAACATAAAATGTTATTCTTCAAGAATCTATAACCTATGCAACTTAAAAGACAAAATTCTGCCTGAATTCCTGGTTTGGTGGAGCACATGATTTATTCTGCGTTAAAAGAAGGTAGATGTTTGAAATGGAGAATGTGCATTTGAGTTCATATGGCTCAGAAGAATTTGTTCAGTAGTCCACAGCATTTCATCTTTCCAGAAAGTCAGAAATACTCGAGTCTTTTGTTTGTCCATTGTTAGTAAAAAAATCAAATCAAAATCCTTGGTTTCTCTATCTGTAGTCTAAGCACAACGTGGCATAGCATGAGGTAAAGACATCTGTCACCACCTTTACAGTTCTATGGGAAGTTAAGCATCCTAGAGATCCATTCATGTCCTGAGAAAACACTGCAGGAGGAGCTTTTCCTGTTAGTATGTTTCCTGCCATTTATGGTTTCATTAACTGGCCAATTTTCAAACTTCATAGTTTTCTGATTATTTAGAGGACAAGTCTTATATGTTTACTCAGTCTCATTTTTGCTTTGCCAGATTATCAAGAAAAATACCAAGAGCTGCTTGAAAGAGAGGATTTGTTTCCATATTATGAAGAAAATGGAGCAGATCTGTCAGGACATGGAGAGCTGTATGTTTTCTTTTTTAGTGATGTATTTTTAATAATATTTATTCTTACTGTGATGCTGTGATAGTGCAGGTTTAGAATTCCAGTCTTGACAAGACTGAAACTAAATAATGTAATTGTTATTTAGTTCTACAGTGGATGTAGTTGTCTGGGTATAAATTGGATTTTAATCACACAAGTTTGAAATCTATTTCATATTTGTTCTATTGAGTATGATAATTACATTTCAGATGTTTATGCACATGTACAAACATACTTCTTCATTTAAAAAAAATTTGCAAGCAAAATGAAGTGCCAAGCCTTCAAGTGTTCATAGTGAGACAATCTAAATTCGTCTGACTGATGTGCATGAGCATCCTAGCCAGAGATGATTACTGAATTTCCAGTATCTTTCAAAGGGAGGAAGTGTTAACTTTCTCTCCTCAGCCTAAGCAACATTCCCTTCAATTAGAGGGCCATTCAGTATTCCTGTAGAGCAAGAAAAGCAACCTGATGGCAAAGGGGGAAGCAGTAGACTTCTGTAGTTTGACTTTTGGCACTGCTTTCTAAGAAAGTAATACGTAAAATAAGAAGAAATATGGTCTAAAGTAAATTGCTCTGAGCTTTATACTCACAAAGGAGGATCATGATTTCAGATCATGATTTGACACACAAGAACATTTTCAGTGCTGTTTTTATGTGCGGTAAGAGTGCAGGCCTGGATCAGTATTTTGGTTAGTAAATTAGAAAACTTTCAGATTGTACCTAGCTGAGGGAAAAGTCAAGAACTTTGGAAGGTATATGAGAGATGCCATCAGAAATCAACAAGCTCATACTGAAAGGGAAAAAAAGACCCATGTGAACCTCTGTTTAGAAGGAAAAATGCAAACTGGAGACAGACAGCAATTAAAAAACACAGCAAATCTGAAGATGACATGTAGAACACTGAGTCAACCTTCATGCCAGGTGACTGTAACCTCCTTTGTTGAAGGCTTAAGAAAAGCTTAGACAAATGTCTGCTGAGTGACTGTCAGCTATTTCTCATGATTGACATCAGGGAGGAAGGTTCTTTGTGAGGGCTCTTTCTTCTGAAGGCTACAATTCTACAAGGGAGAAGGAACAAATGAGATAAATATGTACATTGCTTGCTCAATGCACACTTCTAAGCAAAAAAACTTTTCTTACATATTTCCTGTGGCCTTCCTTTACATATCAACAAATAGGAATGAAGGATCTCTATAGTAATGTATTCTATATTTGAACTAGGATGTTGACCAATCAAAATTACACTGATATGTTGGTAATTTTTTTTTTTTTTTTTGTAAATGGATCAGTACAGATGTGTTATTAAATTTTGGGAAGCTTGGATTGCATGATTGCATTTTCTATCACCTTGGAAACTATTTCTGTCTTTTAAACTAAGATGATCTAAAAAGGTGGCAAACGCTGCAGGTATTTGTACATATCTGTGCTGCTTTGAGGTTTCTGTTTATTTGTTTTCCTAGTACCCATTATTTTTTTCCTTTTCATTCCCTTTAAGAA
This sequence comes from Platysteira castanea, assembly GCA_013397175.1. Lineage (NCBI taxonomy): Eukaryota > Metazoa > Chordata > Aves > Passeriformes > Platysteira > Platysteira castanea. Next base: position 416,861 of record VYXC01010734.1, on the reverse strand, counting down.
AATGTCATAAATAACTTTGATTTATAAAGCTTTGTTTTATTTTTGACATCTACACAAACGGTTCTAAAACTCTGTTGGCTCTGAAAATCTGTATGTAAACCTAACACCTTTGGTGATTTTTTTTTTTCCTCAGGTATTTTGATGAGATTGATGATGAGATGGATCCAGAAATTGAAGAAGCATATGAAAAATTCTGTCTAGAATCAGAACATAAGAGAAAACAGTGAGATGTTACATATTAATGTTAGTTTATTTAACCACTTTAGGTATTGTTAGAGTGCAGGGGGACACAAAACATTTGTACCAAATTGAGGAACTTGAGTTTCTCCAAGTACTAAAGTTACACAATTTCCATTTTGTTTAACAGAATCTGCCAAAAATTGTAAACTTATGCCCTGTAACTTAAAATGTTGTGTATATATCATAGTTTATTTTATGAAAAATGTTTTTTGAACACTGTTTTGGCTGCAATAAAAATTATTTAAAAATTCTAACTGAAATTAAAATTTAATGGAGAACTGTCCCATAAAACTTCCCTTGAGGAAGAAAGGGAAAGAATAGTGATCTGAATTTGCTTGCTTGTTTGCTTTCGTATATATTGGGATTTACTCATCCTATTTGCCATATACAATATATCTTGCATTTACTTTCTCCACTTCCCTCTCCAGAAGAGTATGGTCCAAATAAGAAGGAAATTTCTTTTTTTTTCTTGATTTTTTTGTAGATCACAATCATGAAAAGTGGCTTGTGGAAGTTTTGTGTATGAGTTTTTGTTTTGTTCATTTCCTTTTTCTTCTTTCAAAACACACATGAGTGAGGTCTGGACTTTTCTTTTTTCTGGAATAAATATGTTACATATTGATGTGTGAAAAAGCAAGCAGTATTTTGGAAGTGAGGTGCTTTCAAGATCTTTGGTTCAGATAAGCTTATTTTCAGATCTACAAGAAAAAGCTGTTCTGTAATTTGTTGTGTTCTTTAAGGCAATAGTAATATAGTTATGTTCTAAACCATGCTTCTCAAGAGTATGCACAGTGCTTTTTTTTATTTTGCTTTTTTTCTAGTAATGTATCTAACATGTCTAACCTTTCACAACCCTTGTAACTTTCTTTTATTCTTCTAATTTTATGTAGTTTGATTTAATTTTGTAGTTGGAGTAAACTCATATATTTCATAAATGTTAACATTCTGAAGCCAACTGCTCTTTTTTTGACTCCATATAATCATGTTAGTTTTCCTAGGGTACTCCATTATTGTTGCCAAACTCAGTTGAACTGTTTCTTGTTACCTGTTGCTGGTTAGACTTTAGTAGAAATCCTTACCAAAAACAAACACCAGTATTTCCCAACAGTTAGCTACTCTAAAGTACACGCATTGTAAATATGCATGTAAATAATTCTGATAATATTTCACTGATCTTTTTTTGGTTAAATAAGTTGTGCATCTGCTAATAGAGTGAGCAGTGACTGTTTTCTGGATGTTTATTTAACACACTTATTTAGGTTGGAGTTTTGGAAAATAAACGCTAACTAGCTTTATTTCCTTTGGTATAATATCACTACCTTGTCTTCTTGCTTTAAAACAAAAATGATTTTTTGCCTTCTTCTATCTCTCCTTCACTGAGCACTCCTTTCTCTTCAAAGTACACAGTTGCAGAGACTATTATCTTTTCATTCTTGCTGGAAAAATAAAATGTATCAAAATGCCATATGTTCATAAAGACTGTATTAGCATTCCAAAGTCTTTAGATTAAAATCCACAAACTAGAAATGTGAAAACTAGATGACTTTCAAGTACATATTCTCTAAGTTGAGCATAATTTTCCTACAAAACTTTTAGTCTAAATACATGTCAGACTTTCTGCTGACTTTACAAGCAGATGTCTTGTGGAAAATGTCTTTATTCAGAACTTAAAGTCCCAAGGAACAAGCATTAATATATGCTTTACAGTAAAGTAACAGTGAGTCCGAGGGACTGCGCTTTACATGTTTCAGTTTTGCGTGGTTGGTGGTGAGTCTTCTTTAAGGTAGCTGTCAGCTCCAGATGTACTGTCAGCTTGTGGAAGCAGTAGTTTTACATGTAGATGAGAAGCATGCCAAATCATTGTGTAAAAAAAGGTCAGGAACTAGAATTGTGTGAATATAGAGCAGCTCAGGTCAAGTTTGCAATACAGGTTTTTTCCTCCACTGAAAATACTGAAAAATCATAAAGTAAAACTTTTGTTCAAACTCGTGGAGAAGTTTATGGTCTGTACATACGAACTTTCTAAGTGCTTTCAGTCTTTACTGCAGCAGGGAAAATTTGGTTTTAACACTGCCCTGCTGCGTAAGGAAGACAAGATAATCTTTTCATTAAACACTTAAGTCTTTCCTACTTGTCTTAAATCTCACAGAACTTCAGTACAAGCTAGTGAATGTAAGAGAGCAGAAGAAAGCAGCAGGTTTCTCACTGTCAGGATCCCCTCATCTACTGCTTGTCTGCCCACTCTTAATCACCCATTGTTCTGTGTATGATAGAGATAAGTCGTGAGAGGTTTAAAGATTATTTCACCTGAATTTTAGCATTTACAAATTTCAAATGCACTGTGTAAAAGTGTTTCTTGTCTGCAGGTTTCTGAACAATGCCTTGCAAATGTACAACCTTTTAAAAAGATGTATTTTCTTAATGGCAGAATGGTAAATCAGTGAAGGCACAGAAGCATGGAAAGCAAAATTTGGGGGAGATGTGAAGCAAGCTTCTTGAGCACTGGTTCTGAAAAGAAACAGGCTTCACATTCAAATTTGAGCATGAGACCCAAGCTTTGCAGATTAGTAAAAGTATGGTATGCACACCATTTGGCACTCTTGACAAATTAATTATGATTTAACAAAAATGTTTAGTATTTGAAAATCACACTTTGTTTAAAGTAATTTCAAAATGGGCTGCAAGAGTTGCTGCTTTGCATGTGCTTTGCTGTTTAGTGATTTTCATATCCAGAAATGAAGTCAGCTTGTTCTCAGTAGTTTCCTTTCAAATCTGCAAGGAAGTTCTTGGTACTGGCCTTTGGCCTTTTTTTTTTTCTTTTTTTTTTAACAGATGAGTTACTGGGTTTTAACTGTTGTGTTTTAGAATAATTGTAGTACTACAGAGAGAAGCAAGACTGGCCCAACTACATGTCAGGTATCACACATATCACAACTTGCATACAGCTGGGATTTTTATTTTTTTTTCAGTAGGATAATCTGTTGTGGCACTGAAAGTTAGTGACACTTGGTCTGGTTTGTAGTAGTAATCTTTATTTCTCACTGGGACATTACTTCCTTATCATATTCTGCTTTTCCTTCCTACTGCACACAACTCATTGAATTACTGACAGCTCAAGTATGCAACTTCTCTCCGACTGAATTATAGTTCTAATCATCCAGTCGATGCCTGTGGATCATTAGTTGATACAGGAACAGAAAATGACATTCTGGGCAAAATTCAGGGAAGATACTACACTCTTTGTACCCTGAATTGCTGATTTTCCCCCTCTACTTCAGCCTATGTGACCTACTTCCACAGTTCCTATGCTGAGGGTTCCAACCAGAACAGTGAAATTGCCAGCAAAACACAATGCATCATCCATAAATAATAAAAATTAATATTTGTAGCTCATTCATAATCCCAATATATACTTTGAAACTTGCTTCAGGCAGGTACTGTACAGAATAATACTCTAAAAAGAGGTATTGTGTATAGAATCAGATTATTTTGATGTATGGCTCTGTTAGCAGCCACTTGACTGAGTGTTGATCTCTCTGCTGAGAAAAGAGCTGTCGAGAATGGAAAGTTGTACTGAATGCACTTAGTCCATGAGTCCACTGAGCTGGGAAACTTTTACTTCCCTAAGCAGGTAANGGAGAAGCACAGTTACAGGTGAAGAGGGTGGGGGGGCTTTCTAGGCCTTTGTACTGCTAACTTTCCTTTTCAGCAAACAAAAACTTACTTTAAAAAAAATACAAAGCCACCGTGTGCTGTTCCCTCAAGCTTATTTTACAGATGTGTGTATGAAATACGCTCAGCTTCCTTGCGCGAGCAGGAAGGTGCGGTTGCCTCAACGACGAATTGAGCTCGGGAGGAGTTCGAGAGCAGATCGGGAGCAGCTCCGGAGAAGATCGGGCGGAGCTCGGCAGGAGGCTCGGGCGGGACTTGGGGCGCCTGCCCCGCCCCGCTGTTCCCGCCGTGCGGCGGCGCGGCCGCCTCAGCCGCCTCGACCCGAGCGCCGCCCGCCGTTCTGGCTCGGCGTCCGGTGCGATGGAGGCGGAAAGGCTGATGGTGCTGTTCGGGGACGACTCGGTGGAGGTGCACTACGCGGAGGGATCCCGCTTGCTGCTGTCTCCTTGCGGCTCGGAGTATCTGTACGAAGCGGCGCTCCCCGCGGCCGCCCACCCGCTCCAGCCGGCGGAGACCACCCGCCAGCGGGTCGCCTTCGTCGTCAGTNTGTTTAGTATTTGAAAATCACACTTTGTTTAAAGTAATTTCAAAATGGGCTGCAAGAGTTGCTGCTTTGCATGTGCTTTGCTGTTTAGTGATTTTCATATCCAGAAATGAAGTCAGCTTGTTCTCAGTAGTTTCCTTTCAAATCTGCAAGGAAGTTCTTGGTACTGGCCTTTGGCCTTTTTTTTTTTCTTTTTTTTTTAACAGATGAGTTACTGGGTTTTAACTGTTGTGTTTTAGAATAATTGTAGTACTACAGAGAGAAGCAAGACTGGCCCAACTACATGTCAGGTATCACACATATCACAACTTGCATACAGCTGGGATTTTTATTTTTTTTTCAGTAGGATAATCTGTTGTGGCACTGAAAGTTAGTGACACTTGGTCTGGTTTGTAGTAGTAATCTTTATTTCTCACTGGGACATTACTTCCTTATCATATTCTGCTTTTCCTTCCTACTGCACACAACTCATTGAATTACTGACAGCTCAAGTATGCAACTTCTCTCCGACTGAATTATAGTTCTAATCATCCAGTCGATGCCTGTGGATCATTAGTTGATACAGGAACAGAAAATGACATTCTGGGCAAAATTCAGGGAAGATACTACACTCTTTGTACCCTGAATTGCTGATTTTCCCCCTCTACTTCAGCCTATGTGACCTACTTCCACAGTTCCTATGCTGAGGGTTCCAACCAGAACAGTGAAATTGCCAGCAAAACACAATGCATCATCCATAAATAATAAAAATTAATATTTGTAGCTCATTCATAATCCCAATATATACTTTGAAACTTGCTTCAGGCAGGTACTGTACAGAATAATACTCTAAAAAGAGGTATTGTGTATAGAATCAGATTATTTTGATGTATGGCTCTGTTAGCAGCCACTTGACTGAGTGTTGATCTCTCTGCTGAGAAAAGAGCTGTCGAGAATGGAAAGTTGTACTGAATGCACTTAGTCCATGAGTCCACTGAGCTGGGAAACTTTTACTTCCCTAAGCAGGTAAGGGATGATTGTTGCAGCTAAGAGACACCATATGATCTAGTGTGGATCTTCAGCTGCATTTGATAACTGCTTGGTGTGGGGGTTGATAATCTCATTTAGCTGTGGACTGTCAATCTACTTAAAACAGCTTTGATTAAACTGTAAGTATTGGCACGGGGTGGAGGGTGTATATGATCTTCCACAGAAGTCAACTGGTATCATTTTAAAATTGTCCTTTGGCATCTTGGTCTTTTGCTCTGTTAAGGGAGGGTTTCTACTACCCAGTTCTAGGTACGCAGTGTGTTGGCTCCCCCTGCCCTGTGAATGAGTGAATGAAAAGGAGGCGTCACTAGAGAATTATGTATCTGTAGCCTAGCTCCGGGCTGTGTTGTAGATGGGCAGTCTGCCTCCTGGTTTTCCAGAGGTGCTGCTGTGGGGAGGTGAGGAATGAATGCCCAGTTGCTGAGCCGCGGTTTTGCTTCATAGGGATGCGGGAGCAGCAGTTCTGTGGGAGCCCCGCTCTGCATGGGGACACCTGCTGAACGAGGTGTCTCTTGGAGAAGCACAGTTACAGGTGAAGAGGGTGGGGGGGCTTTCTAGGCCTTTGTACTGCTAACTTTCCTTTTCAGCAAACAAAAACTTACTTTAAAAAAAATACAAAGCCACCGTGTGCTGTTCCCTCAAGCTTATTTTACAGATGTGTGTATGAAATACGCTCAGCTTCCTTGCGCGAGCAGGAAGGTGCGGTTGCCTCAACGACGANCGTCAGTGCCTACCGGGTATGCGGGGGCAGCGCCCTTGGGGACGGGAGCGCTGTCCCTCGTCCCCGCCTCGTCCGGGTGCGCGGGAACGGCACCAACAGGAGTCCTTGTTTCTCTCTGTAAAAAAAGGACGGGGTTTCATAGCCTCAGCTCCACAACAGATCAGTATGAAATCAGCTTGAACTTTTATCACTGCGTGTAATAACTCGTAACAGGGTTTGTTTTTCTCTGCACTTAAACAGGAACAACTTCTACGAGCTCTAGATTTCCGGAACGCGTTTTCTTCTCGCCCGTACTTGCCTTCACGTGTTATACCTCCGGAAAGAAAAAAGGTGGGAGTTACACGTGTAATGCTTTTGTAAAACAAACTTCTTTAGCGGACTTAGTATCATTTCACAGGCTGTGGAGATCTGTCGAGTGCAGTTTGGCTAATGGAGCTGTCATCTTTCTTAAAACTGCCATTTAAATTACAGTTTTAACTCTTACTTAGCCCTCTGTTTATGCATGTTCTTTGTAAACAAACACTTAAGTTAGTTTAATCCTAGTAAGGGTAAAACCCAGGATTTTGTACATTGTTAAATTTTGGGAGTAGAAACTTTTCAGGGAGGTCACAGTGTGACAGAAGGGTGTTTTAGGTGAGGCTGTCAGATCTTCCCACTGAAGTACTTGTGTGAAAATGCTGCTGAGGTCTGTGAGAGGAATGGGGTAAAGTGTCTCTATGTGGCAATGGCTGCTCCAGGTCAGACTGAACATCCATCCAGAGACCAGTTTACCATTTCTGGAAGCTTTGCTCCTGATCAGCATTCCTCTGGGTGTACCCACCGAAGATGAGTGTCTGCACAGCATGGTGGGAATCTTAAGACAACTGATTAATCAGGCGAGTTTTAAAGCTTTTAGACTGACTCTTCATTAGTGACACACTTCATGCTGATGTTTAGCTGCTTAAAGAACTCAGTATCACTATATACCTAATTAAAAGATATCAGCCCTTACCAGTTATGCATTCACTGCAAAGTACAGCAGCAAAGAGCTGATGCTCTGTTCTTAGCACAGGTGAGTGGCTTCCACCTTCCCTCAGGCCTTGAAAGATCTTGCTCTTTTGGAGGTTGGCTGGGTTTCTAGACTATTCTTAACTTACAGCATCCTTGTGATTACTTGCTTCAGGATACTGAAAGATAACTCTCCTAGGCCACACCAAGCACCTTACCATGTTGGTTGGCTTCTCCCCCACACCCCTTTTTTGTTGCTTTGGTTTTTTTCCCCCTCAGTATGGGAAAAACTCCTACATTTTTAAAGCCAAAATAGTCTTTCTAGAACTCCTGAGACTGTCCTTCTCCAGCAATTTACTGTCAGGTCATTGTTCTGTGGCCTGTTGCCAACCAGTGCCCATGTTTTCTAGGCCTTTGCTTTTTCCCCACACTCCAGCAGTCCACCATAATAAAGTAAGAGTTTATTAAGCTTCAGCTCTCACAGCAAGTTGTTAATGAGCCTGACAGGCCAGCCCAGGGCCTTCAGTTAACCTGAGGCCTGTTACTACCAGTGACAATACTTTCGTGGGCCACAGGGCACAAAAACACTTACACTGCATTACTTGCCTTATGCTTGAGTTCAAAACAACCCATTCCTGTGGTGTGCTTAGGCTCTCCTCTGGCCACTCCAACTACCCACGTCTCTAGACAGCTCCACGAGGGGGATCTTGTCAGTGGTGTGGCCTGTTTAGAACAGCAACTAGTATTCAAAATGTAGGTTAACTCTGAATATATATTCAGTCATATCACTGTATGTTCAGTTTGTTCTTGTTCCATTCCTAGCATTTGCAAACATTTCATACTGATTAGACTGCTGGTGAGCATTAAGTATGTTTTCATGGGAGTGAAAATCCTGACACTGGGATCCTGGTTGGTGGCAGTCAGCTTGGAGCCCACTCTTCTATATAAAATATATATATATATATATGTATATAGCTATATATAGTTAGGATTGCTTTTCCCCATTTAGATCACATTATATTTATCTCAACTGAATTTTTATTTGCAGCCTCCTTGTCTGGTATTGATTATTTTTTTAGTGTCCTTTTGCAATTCTTTATCAAATTGACTGAAAACTGGTATGAACAAGGTAGTTCAGCCATTTTCTGCCCTGTTTTTTAAGAAGCAGTTGGAAACACAAATACATACAGTCATATTTGTGGACAGTTGAGGAATGTCAGTTGTGCCTGGTCAGTTTCCTATAAACCTTACTAATTTATGACTGGATATTAAATTAAAACATTATTGCTAGATAGAACTTTTTAGTACAGGAGGGAGCAGATATGGAGATTAGATGTTTTGCTTCCTCTGAGTTCATACATGCAGATAAATACGGAGCAACGTTCTTGCCATACATCACCTTGCTGAAGGACCGAATTAATTTAGATGTAAATGCTCCATTGCAGTCTCTGGAAGGCAAGTCGTTTTTTATCTCGCTGCACATTCCAATCCTTTTTCTTGTATTAGATTCTTCTCAGTGATACCTTAGAAATTAAATGGCCTGACCCTGCGACAGCTGATCTGACAAGATGTTTAGATAATGGCAGTGTGAAGATCTCATCTGTAGATGGCTACGCTCACCTTTGCTTGTCAGAATTGCAGCAAGAATTTACAGTGGAGTTCTTATGCAAAGTCAGCCAGTCATCTGCAGCATACTCACGCTCCTCTGAAAAGAACAGCAACTATCAAAGCGGAGATCAGTGTGGAAAACCAAGTAAAAATTATAGCACAGAAAAATCAAGAGTAAACAATAAGAATAAACGTGGTTGTGATGAGGGAAAATACAGGGAACCAACCGAAGCAAAGGACCGAGGAGATGGAGATGGAGTCCCTTTGTTCCACACAAATTGTTCTTCTGAATACGCGTGGGTTACACAGCGTTGGACTGTTTCCTCCTGCCCAGAAGAATGGAAATACCCTTTGTCCTTGGCACTAAAGTGCTGTAACTTACATACTGTGAAGAATGTAGTGAAGACATATGAGAAAAACAGCTGTACAGCTGTTGAAGGTGATGTTTTAGCAGACTCTGAATCACAGGAAACAGTTTCTACTTTACCTACAGCTTTGCCACTCAGCTGCAGAGCCCCACATTTACACAGGTAATTTAAACTGTTTACTTTGTAGTTGTTAACATATGTTTTACAATTCTGCAGTTTGGAACTTCAACTTCTAGCAAAATAACTAAACCCTAGCTATAAAAAAAAAAATTAAAAATTACTATCGGTTAGGGGTTTTTTGGAACTTCTTGAAACATGACATTGTAAAACCAACATTCTGTAACCTACTGTAGTGAAGCTATAGTAATTAGTTCAGAGAAAAAGTAAATTTTGTTTTCTGACATGCTGTATGAATATGTAAAAGAAAAAGAGAATATTGAAAAAAGAACACAGGTTTTGTATTGGGGTGGATTGGTTTTTCCTCCTCATTTTTGAAAAGATGATACTTCTGAGGTGGGCCAATGGCATATGTTGTCTGTCAGCATCACTAAAAATAATAATTTAAAAAACCCATTTGCAGGATTGAGAAGTTTAATTTGGTAACTAATGGGGATAACTAAGGAATCGGAGAACTCTGGAAATATGCGTCTCTTTTTCTTTTGAATAAGTGTGCATGCATCAGTTCCAGTTATAGAAATGATTACCAGCACACACACACACAAAAAAACCCAACCAACACATGGACTTAGTGATGCTTTCATTGCATTTTATACAGGTGGACTTTCTGTGACTTCTTTCAGAATGAGGATATGGAGAAGTATTCATTCCCTCAGCTAATTCAGGTTGTGTGGTGCCAAGGTGTTTTCTACAGGTATGCAGGAGGTCATCTGTGTTATCTGGAAGACTTTATTTGTATGGGAATTAAACTTTAAGATTAAATGTCTTACTTTGTCCCTATTTCACTCTTTGAGAAATGGAACACAATCTTCCTGTCAGAGTCTCTTTGTTTCTGCTGTTTATTCATTTGACTTCACATTTTCTAGCACAGTGTATTACCAGGTCTGAATCCAAAATCATGTTTAAGTGATTATCTGATTCCTTAAAGGTTTACTGGATAGCTGGACTTCCCACAGATTTCACTAACAATTATGGAACTTGGTTTCTTTGCAAATTACTTTTCTCCTTTTGGTGCTGAAGACTTTAGTTTATAAATGTTTGTCTTGGTGACCTACATAATTCACATGTTTCAGGCAGTTCAACTGTGGATTTTCCTTGCAAGCCACCCTGTCCATATGGTTAACAAAGAAAAAAACCATCAAACCAACAACAAGACTTTGAAACTGAAAGTTGCTACAACTGCTATTAGCATCTAAATCTCTTTGATAAAAGAATCACTGGTGTTTACACCTTTAATCTTTCTGCCCAGTGTTCTTCATTTTTCCTCAGTGTAATTCCTAAATTTTCATCTCATCTAAACAAAATGTTTAGCAGCACTTCAGAGCTTTTTTCTCAGCATCTTCATTTCCTTGGAAGTATGGTGAGTAACCATACTTAGTCTTGTGAGTTCCACCTCCAAAGTCCAGGCATCTAACCAGAGTTGCAAAATTAGGTCATTAAATTTGTTTTAGGCTCAGAGATACCGTATGATCACAAGTTTAAAAAAATTGATCTTCGTGAAAAACACACAGCTGCAGTGGAAATTAAGACCTTCACATTGCTCAGGAATTGTTCAGTCTGGCTGTTTTCTGTGTACACTAGGTAGGACTGGTCTAGTAAGAAGGTTGGATTTTCCTTTTTGGGATCACTGTGGTCAGTGGAATGAGCAGCTCTTGAGAGGTGTTTATCTCAACAAAAAAAAGCTTTCCTTACCTTATTGAAATCCCACCCCAATGCACATGTGCAAATAAGAGCCTGGTAATGCTAATCTTCTGTGTTAAAAGAAATTATTGATACCTTCTGTTGTTTGTCAAACAGTAGAAAATTTTCACATGTGTCTCTGCTTACTGTTTTCTTCAGGTGTACTAATCTGTTTTCCTTGTATTGTGACACAGCATTTTAAATAATTGCTAAAAATCTTGTTATTTTTCTTAGATTTATCCATGGTAGGACAAACATCACAGAAATTTATCCTGGTGATGACTCATTTTTCAAGTCAGAGGGAGCATTTTTGGGAAAATATTTTGTACATTATACAATCCAAAAAGGAACAAAAAAGGTATAAAACTATTTAAAAACAAACTACTTAAAAGTATGTTCCAAATTCCTTCAAGTTAGCAGCTTCCTTAAGACATTTGGCTATGCAGTGTGTAGTGAAGGCCCTACACTGGTAATTACTACAATACCTCAATCAAGCCATCAGTCATACAAAAAAAAATGAGATACCTTCTGTTTCAGAAGGTATTGTTGTAAATTTTACACAATAAGAAAAAACTTCCACATTTTAACATTTATTTTATCAAACTCAAAAGTAGGATTCTATAACAACCATTTCGCACTAATTTAGAAGTTTAGTCTTGAAGCCAGTGTATTGGTTAGAGTTTGATCTCTTTGGACTTGGAAATGTTTTCTACTGTACAGAGACAGAACCTAGAAGATGCAGGTTTTGCTACGGACCAGCTGTTCAGTGCTGGAGAAGGGATTTTGCCTCTCTGTGTCTTAAGTTCCACCAGAGGAGAGGTCCTCTGAAGTGCTAATGCAGCACCTTGTATTTTCAAAGCAGAATTAAGAATCAGATTTGTTCTCTTGAAACACAGGCTTTTACTTGGAGTCAAACATTGTCACTCAGTAATGAACTATAGTCTCCTCTCTGACAAGAGAAGTTCCTGGTTCTTACTGACTGTAAAGAAACGGAATATTTGAATATTTCTTCACACAGACATAGGCTTAAGGATACACTTTGCAATGAGATATTTGTGTTCTGTGGCAGATTTAAATGTGATGATAATTGGTTTCTGAGAGGTTAGAAGTTTCATAACTTGCAAGATCGTAATGCTGTTTTCATGCTATGGTACCTGTAACTAACTCATCTTCTTTCTGCTCTTCACTGCAGATGGAAGAAAAGATGTATTCAGTGAACAGCCTGCCTCCTGATGTGCCAGGAAATCCATACTCTATATCCTCAATTATTACTCAGGCAACCAAGTAACTTTACCTTTCTTATATTAATTCCACTGACTTAGGAAGGACAGGAGTTAAAATTACACATAACATTTATTATTATGTTAAGTATAAAAATTAAAGGAAGTTATCTTAGCACTGAGGACATACCTAAACCTACAAAACAAAGGTTGCAAGTGCTTAGAAGACATAGTAGGAATGAAATGCTTAATACTTTAATTTTTTTTCTCTCCTCAGAATACTTCAGTACTGCTGGAAAACAAAACTGTCATTAAATCATAATAATTATCTCTGCTGCTGGAAAGTGGTATGTAGCTGAAAATTTATAAATCTTGCAGTGTTATAAGGATGATTATACAGGCTATAGGGAATAGGACTTAATCTAGAGGGAAGAATGTTGAGTGTATCCTCACAGATCAGAAGGCATATATTTGGGAGCCAGCAGCATGCATTTCAAAGTTATATTTAAGAAGCAACTGCATGATGAAGAGAGCTGGTTATGATCTGGAAAAACAAGTTAATTAAAAATCTGGAACAGATACAGGCAGTTTTAATGGTGTAAATAACTTTTCCTCAAGTGTTTTATGTATTTGTTTGGTTCTAGGTACCTGAGACAGATGGACGAGAACTGTTGCCAGTTTTGCTGCATGAAAAGATTACTCCCAGTGTAGGAAGATTGGTTGTGTACTCAGATCATAAAGTCTATGCTGTTTTTTGGGATGGGATGACCCTGACTATGGTTTGGGATTTCAGCTCTTCCTGTAGTGAGATCCAGGTAACTTGTAACTTAAAGGGAGGACTATTCCTAAAACTTTCCATGAAAAAATGCTACTAGGAAACTAATGAGGATATGAAACAAAAGTTCTGATGCCTATAAAATACAAAAGCAAGGAAGAATTGAAAAGTCTACAGGTTTGGAGACATTTTTACACACTTTTAGAAATAATTTATTCTTGATTAGCACAAAGCAAGAGTTGGGGCTTTGTTTTTCCCCTGCATTAGTTGTAGCAGACAATACCAGATCCTGTCCCTAGCAAAACACAGACTTGCAAGTGTTTAAAGTGGATTGTTCATAGATATTAAATTCCTGAGTTGGCATATTATACTTGCTTTTTTTTTCTTTGGACTGCAGAAGAAAATTAATATTTGATTCTATTTTTTCTTCTAAGATAAATGAAGATGTGGGCTGGTGTAAATTAACTACTCTTAATGGGCTACAACAGCTAATACAAATAAGTCATCCTGGAGTCTATGAAAGGTATAAGCAACTTAAACAATTTAAATATAAAATGATTCTCTTTAAATCCTTTTATATGAAAAAAGTATTTACTGACAATATACTGGTATGGATGGACCAAACATGCAATGATAAAAGCTCCATCTTACTTCTGGCAAAGATTGAAGATCTGTGTGACTCAGGGCCACTGCATGTTGTGATTCTATTATAATTGTTATGGGAACGTCTTTTTAGAAAAATAACTAGAGCTGCAACTTGGCATTTACTTCAGTGGATTAAAAAAAACCCCAAAAGCATTTGTCCTATATAGAGCTGATATATTGAACTGAACAGCACTTTATCCAGTTTTTGCTTTATTACAGATATTGACCTCTGCCTGCAGATTGCTCTTCCTAATCTTCTTACTCCAATTACAGCCTCATTATGGGAATCATCAGAAGTTTTCTGTGCTGCAGTTTAGCAAGCAGATATTCACAAACAAAAATTAACACTTGTACACTATTCATTACAAATCATACATCTTTGTTATAATTTACTATAACTGTATAGATCTAAATATGAAGAAGATTCTGGACAAAAAGTGAAAATAAAAAAATGGCAAGGCAAGGTAGGAGAAAAAGCTGGAGTTTGAATCATAGCTTTTTCTTTCACATCCAGGTGGATTCCTTAATGCTTCAATTTTTTGCTGAAATTAATAGAATATATTTCTTACATAAATAACTACTTTTTTGAATTTTCATATTAATGTAGGTACATCAGAACAGCAATAGAATGGTGCAGGAGTTTGAATGAAAGGAAGGAGATTGCTGAATATACTGCGCACTCTATAACTGAAGAAAATTGGTATTCATCTTTATCCTAAATAATTGACTATAAATAATGTTGAAAACAAAACTCAAAAATATTATAAGCTGTGAATTTAATATCTTGCATTTCCTAATGGTCAAAAAAAAAGAAAATTTATTTTAAAAGTCCATTTATTTTGTATATGGTGTCGTATTTTTCATTCAGTGTTTAAAATGTTAGGTGAGCTTCAGGTGAAGGTTGTTTCATTGAACTTTGCCTGTCTTACTTAAAAATCAGAATTATGGTGACTTTGTCAAAGGATAATTCATGTTACAAAGATAATATTTTGCAAGGCAAAGACGAGATACCAGACTAAGAAAATGTCCTTTAACAGAACATCAAGCAGTCCAAAACAGTACTGCTTAATGACACTTGTCTCTCTTGCTGATGTACTTGTCCTTTTTAATACATGCTACTGACCAAAAATCGACTGACATCATCAGCAAACATATTTGGATATTAAAAATGGTCTAATTGAAATCAATTACAGTTGCACTTGTTACTTAAATTGTAGCAGATTCAGCTGATACATTTTATAGCTGATGAAATGAAATTCTATCTATATTTCTACATACTTAGAGCAAAGAGACTATTCTTAGAGCAGAGACCCTATTTTTGGAAACACAAATGATTGACAAATGTCAGCCATTGAATAGTGGTATCAAAGACAGAGAAAACACTTCTTTTTTCACTTGGATTTTGCTGATCTAATTTTCAGTATTGCTGGAAATTGTTAAAATCTGAAGTAGAAAATACCCTTGAGAACCTTTTATGATACTAAATCATTTAATAACCTTTATTTTCTTGGACAGGTCTGCTGATGCTGAGCTCAAAAAAATACAGAGATTTAATTGTATCCTTTTCAAAGCTGTAAAGATTTTTTGTCGCTTTTATATTCTGCTGTTCATCTGAATGTTCAAGTCTGCACTTTAGATAATCAAAGGCTCTCTATCCTGATCTTACCTTCTTTTACTGTCTCATTTCTTAAAATTACCTCTTTTTCTTACTTAGCATTTTTGTTTTATCACTTTTCTTGTGATAAATATAAAAAACCAAACTAACTAAAATGAAAAGTCACCAGAAAATAAAGCCCTTTAATGTGTATTGCATCAGTTTTGCTAAGAGTCATCTGCTGATCTGTTCTTGAAAAAGGAATAACACAGTTGCCTTTGGGGTTTTTGTTGCAGTACAGTATCTTTCTGTTTATCAGCTACCTTAGTATTGTTCTGTTGGGTTCAGTCAGCTCAAAATGTGCACTGTGCTGAATTTGCTTAAAGCCACTCTATAATTGTCTTTAAGCCACTGTTCAATTCTATTAGTATGAAAAGTGCATGCTGCTAAACTGCAGTGTAACACCCGGGGGTTTTTAAAGTAACTTTTGGATAAATTGGAGTCTAAAAGACATTTTTCTATAAATATTGTAGCTATTTTAAGTAATACACTTTTTTTTTAGCAGTACGTAATTACCAGGCTACAAAATGTGAGACTTGGTAAGGCAGAATGATGAATAGAAATACTAATTTTTATTATAAGAAACTAATTTTTTTCTTTAGGGGGAAGAGTTTGAAATTCTTTCTTAACAAAGTAACACTAGTTTTATTAGACAATACCAACATTTTGAAAAGGACATCTGCTGCAAAATCCAATCCATCTGGTATCACTGTCAGAAAAAATGAAAACGGGAGTGAGACGGAAGAACTCAGTGAAGGTTATGTCTTGGAGGCTTTGGAAAAAACTTCTAAAGTCATTCAGGATATTGAATCTTTGCTTGCCACTTCTGGGAAGTGAAGCCCACAGGCACGTGAAGCCTTGTGTTCCATGTTTTCATAGGAGCTGTCCCAGCTGTGTCTGAGGAGGCTCTGAGGGGAGAGAGGAATGAAGGCTGAAGCCAGAGGGACAAGTTGCCAGTGTATTCCTGGTCAAGTCTGCCAGGTGCCTGTGTCATATCAGTAATAACGCCAGTGGTATATTTGGTATAGGCAAAGAGAACAGTTGAGATGATAGAGCACTGCTGTAAAAATACATCAGGCCTGACCTGACAGTGCTGCTTATGAATGTGTTTTCGAGTGAATTTGACTGATGCATCACTGGTAAAGTGACCAGGGTAGAGGTGGGAAGTTTTGACTGTAAAAACGTGCTTTTATTCAGATGCCTACACCAAGAAGCCTAATACTGAATAAAATGTCTCCCAAATGCTTTCTATTGTGCTCTTTTTTAGTAAATAAGTACTAATTTCAGCGCAGAAGACACTTTTCTACTGTGTGGTCTGTCAGTGGCTCACCATGTCTTTAGTGACAAAACACTAAACTCTCACCGTCGATTTTTCTCCCAGCACTTTAAGGAGCCAAAGCGCGGACACCCAAACCGTGTGCTTCAGACTCCTGCTCACGTTTCTACCTCACAACCAAGCCCCGCTGCCCGGGCCGGGCGGGGATGGGAGGAGACGAGGCGGGCCCGGGTCCCAGCCTGCTCCGCGGCCACGCATGCTTCCTAAGCAGCTCCCTGCCGCGCCTCCCATCTCGCTGCCTGAGGCGCCTCCCAGCCCGCTCCGGCCGGGATCGGGGCGGCTGAGCCCCATGGGGTGAAGGGCGGAGGGCGGCGGCCGCACTCCAGGTGGGCTCCGGGCCGGGCGGGGCGCGGGCGGCCGCGGCTCCGGGCCCCTCACCCGCCGAGGCCCCGCGCTTCCCCTCACGATCCTGCCGATCCCGGGTTTCCAGGTTAATTTCCTACTCGGTGACATTTAGTTTGTTCTTCAGCGTCTTGGTAAAATCCTACCGCATCCTTCTGGACTTTTGTCCTTTCCAACCCCAATAATGCATTATAATTATCTGGCCCAAAAATACTTTGCGTGATCACTCGAATAATGTGTTATAGTTATCTGACCCAAAAATGCTGGCACTGTCAGTTCTTCACAGGTAGTCTAGGCTGGGATCTCCTTTTCCGTGAGATCGTACGCTAGAGGTTTGAGCTGGTATCTTAATTCTGCTTCATGCAGTTTTTAATGTAAATTACCATCCAGTATCAAATAATGAGGGGTCTAGGAGATTATAGCATTGTAAGGGATTAAAGTCTTTTAACTTCTTGTGCAGAATGCATAGTTCTATTACTTGGCAAGGTGTTTGGTTGTAGGTTGGACCTGATGATCTCGGGTGTCTTGTCCAGTCTAATTGATTCTGTGACTCTGTAATTTCATGCATTAAATTCCTATGCGTATTTGCGTACCTGAAAACATTATGCAAAACTGGGGCAAAAACTATGCAGGGCAATATTTCTTTGTGGTAATTTTAGCCACTGGATTTTTGTTTTGCTCATACACCATGGCCTCTTAGTGTCATCTGTTTTCCCAAGATTATATTTACAGTTTTGATCTAAATATCTTCTTGTGTCAGTAATTTAAAGTGTTAACCGTACGTTTGTTAAAATTACCGTGGTAATTTCCTTAAATTAAGCATATCCACAAAACTGCATTTTGGGACTACAGACAGAGATTATGCTTAGTGCTTTATCTCATGTAAAACTGATATGGGAAACCACAACTCTACGCAGGATTACTCTATCAGCTGTTGTGTTTTATGTAAAACCAACCTAGAACTTTCCTTCCAGGATGTTAACTGGACTGACCACACAGCAGTTTTTAGGCATTCTTGTGTGAATTGTTCCCCACTTTCCTGTTCTAACAAGAATGTAAGATCCACAACTGCTTTCTGAGATTCACAGGCTGGAAAATTTAGGCTTTATTGTGATATTTTGTAAACAGCCTAAAAAGCATCATTTTTAAGGGAAAAAAAAAAGTTTTTAATTTTACATTAAAATTTGTAATTTCAGAGATTATTTTGGTTGAACAGAGTTTTAGTTTTTCTAGTCTGATTTCACTCTTGATCTCCAGAATATTTCTGGGTCATGCTGTTGTACCTGGGAATGTGATTTGATTTTTACACAGGCAGCACTCACTTTTTTCTAAAAGAGAGGCTGAAACAGGCTGTTTACAAACAACAGTTGGACATGGCTCTTGACTGCAGTCAACCTGAAGCCAGTTTGGCATCCCGTTCTTCATTCTGGCTCAAAGAACACATGGTCATACTACCGATAGCAGAAGCGTAAGCCTAACACAGAACTGATACAGACCTTTGTTGATGTATGAATTTCTAGATCTCTATCTATTCCAAGGTCGCTAAGTGATGGTGTGGAATTAAAAAATAAATCCCTGAATGGGAGTCATAAATGTTTCATTAGGTGGGAATCTTCCAGGCACTAGAAGAAATCTGTAAAAATGAATTGCTCTATCTGTTGAAGTGCAATTACTCATTGATACTGTTCTTTTTGAACTTTGTATTTTACGATCTTTTAGTTATTAACATGTTCCGTTTTTATCTCTGCTCTTGTCTTGTTCTACGGTCTTTTTTTCTGCTTTTTTTTTACCGAGCTTCAAAGTACTAGCTTAAATTGCCTTTAGCTCAGTTATATTTGTTTAAAAATTAATTAAATATATATTTATTCTTTGTGATTTTTATATATTTCTTTATATTTCATGTATGCTGTTTTGCATAGTATCAGTCCTTACTGGTGCCTGGTTTGGTTTTATTTAGGATGGAACAAATGGTGTTTGGTATTTCCTGCACTGGACTGGGCAGACTGGATTCAGAAAGCACAGAGGCTTAACACTGAGGCATAGACCACATTTCCTACTGGACTGAGGCACCTGTAGTGGTAAAAAAAATGGTCTCCTAGTCCCAGGGGAAGTTTGATTCTGAATACTGGTGTGCTTTTTAAAGGTATGTTGCTACATCACCTCTTCACAGATTGGATTCTTACACAGCTTTCATGGTAATTTTAAATTAAATTAAATCCAATCTGACATGATATCTATATAGAAGAAACATTTGTGACGAGATTGCCATTTTTTCCTAAAATGGAATTTATTTATCAATGTCCCGTGTACTGTAAGGTCACCCACCAGAAAGCAGCACTTCTGTTGTTTCAGGAAATACTTTGTGTCTACATGTTCATTCAGAAGAGGCACAGTCATGGTTAACAGACTCTAAACTTGACCCACTTTTTTCATCTCTGTGCAAAGTCTATGCATTATTCATGCTGTCTTCTCTTTTACTTTTTAAAATGTTTTCCAAATAAATGATTCAGTGGGCTTTTTTTTTCTACAGAGATGCCAGTAGTTCTGTCTTGTGGATAATTCTACAATAAACAGGCGTGTAAATAATCTGGAAGAAACATTTATATCTTGTGAGACTTAAAATCAATGTTTAAAATCATAAATTGTTATGTGTCAGCTTAGGAAGTCTAATACACTCAAAAAATCCCTTCAGACTAAGAATTTACCTAATAAAGAAGGGTTGTCAAGATTTATTGTATTGCACAAAAAGGCAAATTCATGGGAAGAATCCATTTTTAGGCAGGATATACACTTTAAAACTGTGGTCTGTCCCTAGAGCTCCCCAAAAAAAGACTAGCATAACAGCTGGGACAGTTAGAACTTCTCTTGCAAAAAGAGGAGTTATGAGGGTAATGTGGCAGACAATAGATAAGTCCTAAAAGTAACAGCAGACTTCTCTACTGGAGCACATGCTAAGGAAAAACTTAGATATCCTTGCTCTGTAAGGAGGTGGTTTGGGTTACTTTGCTTGACTAAATGGTTGTTGTCTTTGTGTTTATTATAAATAGTGAAGATATTTTAGTGGGTTTGGTTTTCTTAAGGCTTATTCTATGTTCCAGTCTCCAAACTAAACAAGGCATGGCTCAGGAAAGGGTACCAGGGGAATAATACATATGTTGGAAAAGAATGTAAATTAAAATAGTGGTTAGAATTATAGATTAAAATCTCAGTTTTAACAGTTATTGTAGAAAGAGGTCTGAAGTTTTGAGCATCAGTCCTAAGAATCCTCCAAACTGAATCTTCTTTTGTTATAACAGTGTAAAGTATTTCATTGGATTAAATCACGTATTTAAGATCAGAAGGAATCTTGAAGCATATTCAGTGTTTTATTGTAGATACATTACAAGTTACTCTGTAATACTTAACATTTCCATAAGTGGAATTAGAGCTCTCCATGCTACTTGTGCTGGTTCTAATTAAAGCAAGGCAGGTGTTTTAATTCAGAGCTGCAGTGTTCAAGTCAATAAATTAATTTAATTGAAATAAAAAATTCCCTGGGAAGGTTAAATGCAAACACTGAATTTGGGTTCTTAATGCCCAGCTGTAGCTGTAATAACAAATGCTTTGTGCAAATGGATTTTCTTTGTTTAATAATTTTCTTTCTGATCTGTGACATTTACAGAACAACTGACGATACAAAGGACAATGCACAGTGTGTATCCTGATGACATTTTGTGTGCTTTGACATGGTTTTTGTCATGGCATCTGAGACTGAAAAGGCCCACGCTCTTCTCCAGACTTTCAGCACAGCCTCAGTTTTTTCCAGTCTAGGTTTGGGGATATTCTGCTTTGTAGCAGACAGACTTCTGCAGTTTTCCTTCATTCAGCAAAGTGACTGGCTCCGAGCCTTATCTGATAATGCAGTGCATGGTATACTGGGAATGTGGTCCTGGGCAATAGTGATTGGACTCAGGAAGAAAAGTGACTTCACTGAGGTCACCCTGGCTGGCTTCCTTGCCTCTGTCATTGATGTGGACCACTTCTTTCTTGCTGGATCCCTGTCATTAAAGGTAAGTCAGTAGATCAGTAATTTGTTAATTTCTTTGTCACTGTTTACTTTATTGTTCTTCTACCATGCCCTAGACAAAAAAAGTTCCATTGATAATTTAATTAAATACATTTAATAGATATACAGGAATTAGTTTATATGCAGTTGTTATGATTTTAAAAACCATAAAAATATCTTACATCTACTGTTAAGTTTCTGCTACTTAGAAGGAAAAAAAGGAGTTTTGCACATGTACATGCTATTCTAAGTGTATCACATGGTTGCTTTGTTATCCACCTTAAAAGAGTTAAGTGCTGCCTTGCACACTTCTGTGGATGAAGTGGATTATTCCATTTCTTTTTACAGTAAGGGTTAGAAATACCTAAAATGTGGGGTTGAAATATCTGAAACGTAGATGATAGAGCTTCCATTTCATTTCATTTCATTCAGTCTTTCTGAGTAATACATTGGTTTTAGTCAGCCCTAAATATTTCTCCCACAAACAAGCTGTATGTGAGCTGTCACCTTTAAAAAGGCAGTCTGAGTTGCATTTAAATATACTTTGTTGAAAAAAAAATTTTAAAAACCCCGAAAAATAGTAGGAAAGCAAGCATCAGCTTATTAATAGAAGTAAAAAGGTGAATTGGCTCCTGTAGGACTGCATGGATCATCATCCATTTGCAGAACTGCTCGCTAGGAGAGAGTTTCTCATATTACCAGGTTATGGCACTCCTTTTCAGTAGTTCTCCTCCTCTAGTTTGCTCATAATACTCCTACACTGTTGATAAGGAAATAGCTCAAAGAGGAAGGAAGGAAGGAAATCCTGTTCTTTATATTCATGTAAGCAAAGAAGAAAACTGGTTCACCAATTTTTAAAAAATATTTAGGTGACAGCTAAGTGCAATAAGCAAACATTGCTTATAGGTGAGATGTAAAAATCAGACTTCCGATGGAAAAATAGTTTTTGTTGACAGTATCACTATTTATTGTAGAGAAAAGATGACTTTTATTTCTGCATTTGGTCAGTTTTCCCCTCTTGGCTTTATCAGTGCTGAGGAGAAAGGGAAGAATCAGGTCCCTCGACCTGCTGGCCACATTCCTGATGCAGCCCAGGATACCACTGACCACCTTTGGCACATGGACAGTGAGGCTCCAGCATGTCCTGGTGCCTGGCATCATTATTCCCTAGGTAGTCCCTAGTTCTCCCCTTTTCTGTACTTCTTGCATGGAGAAATACTGTGCAATTGTGANACCTTAAAAGAGTTAAGTGCTGCCTTGCACACTTCTGTGGATGAAGTGGATTATTCCATTTCTTTTTACAGTAAGGGTTAGAAATACCTAAAATGTGGGGTTGAAATATCTGAAACGTAGATGATAGAGCTTCCATTTCATTTCATTTCATTCAGTCTTTCTGAGTAATACATTGGTTTTAGTCAGCCCTAAATATTTCTCCCACAAACAAGCTGTATGTGAGCTGTCACCTTTAAAAAGGCAGTCTGAGTTGCATTTAAATATACTTTGTTGAAAAAAAAATTTTAAAAACCCCGAAAAATAGTAGGAAAGCAAGCATCAGCTTATTAATAGAAGTAAAAAGGTGAATTGGCTCCTGTAGGACTGCATGGATCATCATCCATTTGCAGAACTGCTCGCTAGGAGAGAGTTTCTCATATTACCAGGTTATGGCACTCCTTTTCAGTAGTTCTCCTCCTCTAGTTTGCTCATAATACTCCTACACTGTTGATAAGGAAATAGCTCAAAGAGGAAGGAAGGAAGGAAATCCTGTTCTTTATATTCATGTAAGCAAAGAAGAAAACTGGTGTACCAATTTTTAAAAAATATTTAGGTGACAGCTAAGTGCAATAAGCAAACATTGCTTATAGGTGAGATGTAAAAATCAGACTTCCGATGGAAAAATAGTTTTTGTTGACAGTATCACTATTTATTGTAGAGAAAAGATGACTTTTATTTCTGCATTTGGTCAGTTTTCCCCTCTTGGCTTTATCAGTGCTGAGGAGAAAGGGAAGAATCAGGTCCCTCGACCTGCTGGCCACATTCCTGATGCAGCCCAGGATACCACTGACCACCTTTGGCACATGGACAGTGAGGCTCCAGCATGTCCTGGTGCCTGGCATCATTATTCCCTAGGTAGTCCCTAGTTCTCCCCTTTTCTGTACTTCTTGCATGGAGAAATACTGTGCAATTGTGAAATAAAGAAAAGGAAAGTTAGCTTGGCTGATTATTTGGTCCTATAATATTATTACTGAATAACAATATGGAATGGAATTTAAATCTCTAATTATTCTCATCTGTTTTTTCTTATTTTAAAATCAGTGAATGCAAGTAAATGAATAGCTATCTATTAGAAAATATTAAAAGTTTATTTCTGCTTTTTCATACGAGATGATTACCAGCATTTTTCTTAATTAGGACCACTAGATGTCGCACTTCACAAAAGTTGGCTATTAAATTCTGTCATGGAATTGGGAGGTGACCTGCCTCTTGGCACTGAGGCAAGGTTGAGCGTACTTACACCTTCCGTGATAGGCAACGTTTGTGTAGCCTAGCCTTTCCCTACAATGTGAAACCAAGTAAAGTTTTGTAATTTTGTGACTTAATTTGTTCCTGTGTTGTTTCAGTTCCCAGGCAGGTAGCATTTTATTTTCTAATCCAGACTGAAGTATTGTTGTTGACAGATCTGTTCTCTTATTGTTTAAGGTTTTTTTGCAAAAGACAGCTGATTTCTGTGCTCTCCCCAAAAATGTTTTTCAAATCAGGAACACAAAACACAGCATGTAGAATTATAACCCTTTTAGTAGGCAAATGTGCTTAGCTGAGGTAAGAAGACAAGATACCCAAGGGCTTTTTTGAAGTGATTTGCCTACCAACTCCTTTCCTTTTCATGTTAACTGGGCTAATAAATAATCTGGTCTCTTTACTCTTAGAGTAAAAACATCATTACAACTTTCAAAGCTGTATTCTTTACGAAGACTCTCTTCTCAACTAAATAACTTTCAAAAAATCCGAATCTTAAGAGAATAAGTTTATGTTTTCTAAACCTCCTACTTTTTTCTCCTCCCCTCTGTATTGCTTTTTTGCCTAAATTCCCCCTAAAGGATCCTGCCCAAAACCTTGGGTAGTATTTTAGGTGAGACTTCATTTGAGTCAAATACCATAGATTAACTCCTTTCAATGGCACAATAATACTTTTGTCCTTTTAAAAAGAAAAAATAGTCTGTTACAGGTTTTACATCTTCTTGCAGTGCCATCAGAGTCCCTTTGGTTTGTGACGTAACATAATCCCCATAAACTTTTCTTCTGTGTGCTGTCTGGCCAGCTAGATCTGATTGTAATATGTGATTTTTCTTTCCTTGGCTTAATATGATGTGCCTCTCAGTTTCATGGCATAATTTCAGGCTGTCACCTATGTAATTTATTACTTTGTGGGATACTTCTTTACTATGTGTTTGTTAGATACTTTTTTACTATGTATTTGGTAGTTACAGTCCCTTTCTTCATCTTTAAATTGCATGATTGAAAGTACCTGCTTTAAGAGACCACCATGTTTACTGCTTTTGCAACACATTACTAAATAACTAATAAATTAATGTGTAATTAAGTAACCACACCACTATTACTAATTTGTACCAATAGTATTCTTCACGTTACTGTACACAATTACTTTTAAAGCTCGTTATCATCACTTTTAAATCTGATGATGGATTATTTTTTATGGAGTAACCTTTTTAGGCAGCACCAGGCAGCACTGCCTTCTACTGCCAGTTGCTACCTTCATATTACTCCAGTCACCTACTTCTGTTCCTGCTGACACAGCTCGGTGCTTGGATTGTTTGGCCATTGGTCTGTTTTTCACGGTCATCATTATTTTTCTGCAATATTCAGGGTAAATAGTCACCTGTGGTATTTATATGTTTGCTCTGATAAATACTTGTGTACCAAGTACCATGTGATCTGACCTTTTGCCCACATTATTTTTGCAACCAGTATGCAGGCTACAATGACTTCACTACTTGGAATTTGTAGTTCTTTGTGTTCCATGTGGTTTTTACTGTGCACAGAAGCGTAGAAGAATCTCTCACTGACAGATCTAAAGGTGGTAGTTCCTGCAGCCTGTCATCAGTCAGGAGTGCAGATATGACATGATGGGCTGCTCCCAGACTCCACCAGGACTGTAGCCCAGACACTCATGTTGCAGAATAGACATGCAGAAATTGCTGTCTTGCTACTAAAGACTTATCAAATTCTAAAACTGTAGGAAATGCGGTCAGTAGCAAATATACATAACACTGCTGCGAAATGTGCTGTCCATGACTGACCTGGGCTGCACAGGAGCATTTCTGGAATTGGAGATAAAGGTTTCCACAAGCACAATTAATAAAGCATTGAATATATTACTATATTGTTAATATTACTACTATAATATATGTTACATTGAATATGTTAGTATAAGCTAAAGACTTCAGGCTTGTGAAGCACCACAGAACATGAGTGAGGGAGCATGTGTTGTTACATAACATCCATGATGTCACCATGAGCATTAAATAATTTGCGTGGATTCTCCTGCATGCAATTATTGTCTCCTGTCTCCAGCTGCTCATTATAGTGAGAGAGACCGGAGGAGCAGCAACTTCAAGATGATCTTGCACCTGATTGAACACGTAGGCAAATGGAAAAGGTCATTTGCAAATAAATTCTGTTTGCAACTTTTTCCAGGAGGTTTAAAGTGAAGAGACTTGTAGTTTTTTTTTTTCCTTTTATCTTTTCCTTTTTCTT
>VYXC01010734.1:354846-391037 GCA_013397175.1 Platysteira castanea | reverse complement strand
TTTTTTTTTGGATCTGGTGATTTCTAAAGACAAACAAATTTTCCTGTTAGGAGAAAGAGAGTATAGCAGCTTATATTACCAAACAGAACTGTCTGTCTCTAGGGCTTGGCAACTCAAGGGTGTAAGTGTTCCTTCAGTCACAGAATGTAAAAGAGGAAACAGACTGTTCTTCTCTCAGACCTTGGGCAACAGCATATGAGAAGCTTGATGACTGTACTGCAGTTACAGAATAGGACTTGCTAAAATTGAGCACACAGGTTTGCTGTATGAACACCCCTGCCATCAAAAATTTGTATGAAAAGAATGTAAGCATCACCTTGGTACCAATACTGATAAACTGTGTACATAAGTAACATTAAAGTTTTCCTTACTCACTGTTTTGCTATTGGCACCTAACCTTAACAGGCCAGAGGGAAAAAACTTATTTACACTGTGCTACTGTTTTTTTTCGAAGTGCAGAAATAGAGACCAGTCAATAGATTATCTGCTGAAACATATCACTACCCAGGGTTTTTCAAAATTAGGTTAGTATGTACTTTTGAGGCTCTTGTTGACAGTAACAAAAATCTGATGCACTGTAGGGCAGGTTATAAACAATTTCACCATCACAAGATTTTTCTGCTTTAATCTGTGAACAATCTGTTTGTGTGAAACAGAAGTGAAGTTAGAGAAAATGCACCTTTTGCCCCCACCTAAAGGAATTGGGTCCACAACATTACAGTTAAGAATTGTTGAGACAGTTCACGACCTTTTAATCCCCATTAATTGATCAGGAGAGTCATGGACAAGCATGTGGTAGGAAGCTAATAGAGCAAAACTCTCTCCAGGCCTTTTAATGTTGGCTTTGGTTTAAAGCATGAGCTGTTACATTCCAAGGTAGTCCATACCTTCCCATTTCTGTGTTAACTGGCTAAGGCTAGTTAAGTTTCCTTGCAGAGGAGATAGGGTTCCATGCAGTTGTCTAAATTATGCATGAGCTTGATGAACCTGTTCCAGAGTCCCATGGCCAGGCCCTCTTGCTGTTGAATCCTGCAAGGATTAACACAGTTGAAGAATGAACAGGTTAGAGATGCTTTGTTTGCCTCCTGCAGTAAGTGCAGTGAGGGATGTGTTCAACAGAGCAAACAGGTAACACTGTCATGTTTTATCTCTGGTGCCTGTTACAGTCTTTCCAGATGTTCACCAGTATCTGAATTGAGCCAATGAATATTTTATCAGCACTTCTGTAGATCTTTTAGTAATGTGCTGTTGTTTCTCCTGTGCTTACAGGCACAAGAATCTACTTATTTGTCAAATAGAAGTCCAGAATACCATTGCAGGTTTTTTACTGTGTTTGAATTTGTGGTGGTGGTTTTAGCTGTTGCTGCTGAGCACACCCACAGAGTATCTTCTCAAATATGTATATTAAATTGACATTATCACTTCTTAAAATGGGTAAATCTGATCTCACTAGCTAGACATTCACACTTTTAAAACCAAATATCAGGCATTCAACTGAGTTACTGTTAAACAGGTTGTTGATACAAAAAACCCAGTCACAAATGTTTCAGATGTTGGCTTATGAACTTTGTTTTGCCTGTCCGTGAAGAGTACTGTCTCAAGGTGATCAAAATACATGTAACTTTGATTATATTTTTGTCCTATTGAAAATTATTGTTCTATTTTAAACACTCTGCAACTGAAACAACTTTACAGGTGACAACTCTAGTAAAATACATGATGTATTTTTGAAAGTAAATGCCATTAAAGCACATTATTTATTTCAAGTAAAACATATTAAGTATTTCAAGTGCATTGCATGGTTGTTTTCCTTTCAATTATCTTGAAACTAAATGCATATAATCAGTGCAGCAGATTATACAAGTTCTTGCATACCACATGACTGTATGACAAATGGGATACCTCATCCCTCTCCCTCCCTGTTTTGCTGTTGATAGTACTTAGGAGGATGCATGATTCATACTATACAATAGAAAGACAGGGCAGCACACAACCCTCATGCATAAAATTGGTTTTAAATTAATTGCAGTGGAAAGGAACAGTATGTTTTTCTTTCTGCTTCCACTTAGTCACCTGACAATACACTTGTAGACACTCATGAAACTCTTTTTCTCTTTTCACAATTGTAGCCATTGGCAATAATATTTTTCTCTTCTGCAGGCTGCTCTTACTCTTCCACGGAGACCACTTCTTCATTGTTCTACTGTGATTCCCGTGGTGGCTCTGACATTAAAGTTTATCATGCAGCTTTTCAGGCTCAAGGACTCATGGTGCTTTCTTCCCTGGATGTTGTTCATATCCTGGACTTCTCATCATGTCCGTGATGGGATTCGTCATGGCCTCTGGATCTGCCCATTTGGAAAAACTCCTCCCTTGCCATATTGGCTGTACGTGGCAATTACAGCATCTTTACCTCATCTGTGTTCATTTATTATGTATTTAACGGGCACTAGAGAATTAATGTCCATAAAACATGGAATCCGCATTGATGTGTAGGAATAATGGCTTTTAAAGGTGGTTTGTGCTAGCGCTTGAAATAACCTGCCTGTCTATCACTGAAGGGTTTCCTTATGTTTCCTACACCTTCTGAATTAAGCGTTTTAAGGTTTTGGAGCCAATTACAGCTCTCGTGTCAATTCCTTGTGGTCATAGAACCTATTTAATGAATGATAATAATTTTATGTCTGTACATTCTCCTAGTACAGTGTGTGGTCTTCCATCATAGTTCATGCCTAGTGAGCTGATTTATAAAGTACTTAGTTTCTCTCTGTAGTTATTGCATTACATTTTATTGTCATGGTGCCATTCATCTGATCACCATTCACTTTGGATTTGTATTCTGCCTTTAGAGAATACATTTTATCTAGATAGTATTTGTATAACACTTTAAAAGTGTGAAGTTCTATATAAATGCTAAGTATTACTGAGGATACTTCTAAAAAACCCCTCAATTAGCCTTTCAAATTTATTTATATGTTAGGACTCCTGCTGGACTCTTATATTCATCCATTTTAAAAGAAGTACTGCCAGTATTTCACACTGTCTATCCACACCTCTTTGAACTTGCAATCACAGAGAGTTTTACTAAATTCTATATTCCTCTGTAGTTGCTTGGTACTAAATTTGCAGATGATTACTAGCTTCACAATTAGAAAGGAGTAGACAATTTAGTACAGTATTATGGTGTGTTGGCCAAAGTGTTTAATTTTTAAAAATACACTAATTATGAATACTTTTTAATTTGGAACCAAGGAATTTTAGTAAATATTTAAGAATTGTGTGAAGAATCAGGGAGACACAAGAAAATAAAAATGCTCATGAAGTTTGCTTAATGACATTACTACTCAGTAAAGCATTTTCCATTAATGCAATAGCATCCTCATAACTGTAAAATAAAATTATTATTATTATTATACAGAAATAGAAGTTTCTTCATAAATAAGTTCCTTAAGGAAAAGTGTTATTATGCTGCAGGTTTATGAGGTAGTAATTTGCACTATGGACTATTCAGCTTTCATCTTCAGACATCTCTCAGAAAGAGTCCCAGATTAAAAGTTGTCTAACTAGACAAGACTGTCTAGACTTGTTTAGTTTATGGTGTACAATCTGAGAATGTCTATTAATAATTTTTAATTTTTTTATTCATTGCCCATTAAAGAGATGGGGCCTTAACTACTCCAGCTTGTGATGAATAGCTGTCAAAGGGGATCATTTTTATGGAACTGCATGTATAGGGTAGCATGTGCCTAACTTAGGTTACCAAGGGATTCAAGGGTTTACGTGATGTGTACATTTACATTATTAAATGTATATTAGGATAAAGTTTAAAAAATATATATTATTAACTGGAATGACTGTCTTAATGAGTACCAGAAACTTTCTGTGGCTTCAGAATACTGAAGGCTCTTTGCAGCTTTCTATGCTAATTACGGAAAGTGTTTCACCTCTTTAAAATGTGACCTTCCACCAAAAGAATAGTCTCTGCCCTGTCTGTTCTTCATGTTAGAAATGTAAGCCAGTGCAAACTTGTCTGATAGTACAGTGGGCCTATCTAGCCTTTATTATAAAATGAATAAAAAGTTTCTTTCATGGAAAGAAGATTGGAGGAGCAAAACATTCCTTAGAGGGCTATCCTCATGCTGTGGATTTCTGTCCCTTGGAGTTTTCCAGAAACAGCATAAGAAATGTCTTGCTTTAGAGCCCTCAGATCAAAACTGTCTTTTATCTAAAGTCATGATGGTTTACCAGGGGAGCATTGCTCATTCATTTACTTCTATCCTGTATTTTAAACTACAGGCTATGAAATGCCAGTAATGAATAAATTTTGTGCAAGGGGTGAACACTGAAGAAAATGTTCTGTATTCTTGTTTCATGGTATAATATTTGTATAATTTTGTGCTGTATCCAGATTCCTTGCAAAGGGAAATGTATATAGAAACAAAGTGTAGAATTACACTTTCTCACTTTTACACTGTAGCTGTAGCCTTTCTGGTAACTGTATGTCCACCCACAGTCCTTAAGATCAGTACTGTACTGTTCTAGCTATGTTTAAGAATCAATTAATGGGTACATCTTCAGTAGTTTAAAACTACATATTTTCATTCTCTTTGTTCCTAGATATTTCTATGTGAGCTTTTGCAGTAACTTTGAGCTGTATTTCGAAACACTATTTTTTCTGGCCATGTTCGTACACTGGTTCTACCACAGCAGTAGGTGAACCCCACTCAGACGCCTACTAAGGAAAGTAGCAAGTACATTGTACCACATGACTTCTTTCCGTCCAGACAGACATGGCAGTCTCACAAGTCAGCCTGACACTTAGGCAGCTTTAGCTGAGGCCATCGGCAGCTTTTCAAGGTAAACTGACACACTGCATGTACTGCTGTAATTTGTGGGTAGCCAGAGTAGGGTACAAAGGAGAAGTTAGGTGTCTGTTTCAGCCTGTGTGTCGTGGGCAGAGTGAGAGCTAAAGAGTTTATAGAGAAACCCTCCTGTTGAGTCACAAGGCACAGACAGACCCTCTTGCTTTCTAAGCTCCTCACAGAGACCTCTGGATCCAGCCTTAACCCTGGACTCTGTCAGTGGTTTATGTTAATGGATTAAATAGGCGTTACTGAACCTTTTCACAGCTTTGTCCCACAGGATTAAGGATGACAACCCAGAGATATTTATATAAAAATAAATTATTTATTATGGTAATGATGAGACTAAAAGATCCTTATCAGCATTATTTACTACATGGTATAGGTAGCTATAACTACTAGTCTAGTTCAGTCCACTATTTTTGAAGCAATATTGAAGCAATTGTATCAACAGTAGCAAAAGAAATTATGAAGTAGAGACTGATGTTACTCACCCATACCAGCGAGTGTGGGCAAATCTCTTTCTCTCAGCTTCAAGGAGTAACCTTGAGGCACATCCCAGCTCAATAAAGGAATTTCCACACAAGCTCCAGATTGTTGGAAGACCCTCCCAAATTCATTAAAAAGTGGGAGTGGGCCGTATGTTTCCAGGCCAGCTGTGTCAGCTCAGCATCTGTAGATAAGTTAGTAATAGTAGTACCACTTCTTTGTTGCTTTATCTGGTACTTTACCAGGTCTGCCACAGCTTCACCTCTCTGTCAGGTATGTCTAACTCTGGGATTGATGAGTCAGGCTGGTTTCAGCATTATTCAACACCAAAAGCACCAGGACAACATTCCCCTCCTGCATTCACCATAGATAGCTTTGCAAACAGGGCATTATTCAAGCTGTTTTACTCCCTTCCAGACAGAGCATCCTGCTACACCTCCTCACCCAACACCTGCCTGCTACAAGTGAATTGCCCAAGAATTCCTTATCAGGACTTCATGTACATTTCAATTCACTGATGTTTCCAACTATGCATCGATACCTGCCATGTGTAGCAAAACCATGACAAAAATAAACCAAGGTACTAAAAATATAATGGCTTTGTGCTTTACTGCATGCATTACTGTAAAGGGTAAATGTAAAATACAAAAAAAGCATGTGAATTACACAAGATGTGGTTTGCAAAGTCAAGGTAATGTGCACAGTGTATGATAGATACCACTAAAATATTAGATATTTCAGTTATTCTTTTAATATGCCAATCTAAACATTTTCCATGTATTTTCAAGTTGAACTTAAAAAGTTGGAGAAAGTGTAGGGTTTTTCGACTTACTTTGTTAGAACTGTGCTGCTTTTTTTTCTTGCTTTAACAGATTGCTGCTGTGAAAAGCAGGCGCTAATAGCTGCCAAGTTAAAAGAAAAATGTTAGACTGTTTCTTCTCCCCAGTCCTGGAGAAATAAGATGAAATTTCTCCTAATTCCCTAGAGGCCTAAACAGAATGCATGAACATGTTTCCTATCACTTTGTATTCTAGTTTAAAATGTAGTCTCTATTTTCACCAGACTGCTGGCATCACTTTTTTCTGCAGTGCAGTACATTATATCATGTGCCCTTAATAAGGTATTGGTAAGTGAATTATTCATAATTGATGCCATGTCCCAAGGAAAATTATGCTAAGTTTTAATTAAACTTAAGTAATTTTTACAGCAGGCCACTGATACTGACTTATTATGAGAAGTTTCCTTTGCTAATGGAAATGAAGTTCCAGAAAGAGAGAAGGGGTTATAATTCAGTCTGAAGGAAATGTTAGTGCACAGTTAATTTTGGACACGTATTTTTATTCCATCACTGTCAGTACGAAGCTAACTGATGAAATGCATCAGAAGAGTACATGTCTGTTTGAGTAATTGCGCCAATCTAAATACTGTCAATTATGCAGGTTTATTCAGGGCAGAAGAAATTGTGTATTCTGTGTTACACATCGTGAGCTTTGATCAGCTGGTAATTTTGAGCCCACAAAAAAGTTTTGTTTCCCTGCTACAGGCAGACCTTGCATTGAAGCAAAGGAAGAGCTGTCAAGTTGAAGTATCCTTTGCATTCATCTCAAAAAACAGTAATAATGCTTTTCCTCAAAATAATAAGTTGGTGCCTTCAGTTCTTCCTTAAAATTTCTCAAATTTTACATCCTCTGCATTGAATTTTTGAATTAATACTTTCAAATTGTATATTTGAATGCTGAACAATTGTAGAATTGTTTCCTGTTATTTAAACCCCCTATTAAACAGTACTTGTATTTTTCATATATACACATATATATAGGAATATAAATATATATCACACACTGATTTTTCCTGGGGAGAGAAGTGTTTGTCTCAGTGACTGGGAAACCCAGGTGTGCTACAACTTAGCAAAAACATTTTAGTGCAATGTGAAGGAAATCTTCAGAATACTGAAAACTAGAAAAGAGGTTATGCTCTCCTTTTGATGGAAGTGTTCAGTATGTTTCTAGGCAGTTTTTAAAAACAGATTTGTTTAATCAAAACTAATAGACTGAAAGCATTTGTCTTAGTAAATTCAAGTGAACAATTTGCATGGCACTGGATTTGTGTAATGAAACTGTTGCAGGGGTAATTGGCCGAGTTGCTGTTGCTATATCCACCACCACAGAAACAACTCCTTTGGCTAAGGAATGTTAGTAATATCCCTGGAGCTTTCCTCATGTTGCCAAGGGAATTTAATCTTACTTTGATCTCATTTTTCCCTTAAAAAATTACATTGTGCAAGAACTCCTTGCCTGGTGTGGGGTAATTTCCTTAAACTGCTGTCCACTCATTCTCATCAGTTTTTACAGATAAGCCAAAGAAGCTCAGTACGGTAACTGTGGAAAGAAATTAAATCAAAAGTAGTGGACATAATATTAGCATAAGGAATTTAGAAGGTAGAATGCTTCTACTTTCATATTTCCATTCAAATTGCTGATATTCAAAACCAACTCCTTTTCATGTATTACTGACAGAAATTTAGAAGCATAGTTTGTGGTGACTGCTTAAAAAATTTGAGGTGTTTCTAAGCCAAGTGAATACTGTAAGATTCAAGTAAGGCTTCATCAATATATTTCCAACAAAATCATCTGCATCATCTTGTTTATTTAGCTGTATACAATATGTAGATACACTCAGTTATTTCCTAGTCTTATTGTGGAAACATGGTAGTAGCTTGGGGAGTTTCGGTACAAAATGCTCTAGTTATCATGACCTTTTAACACAAGTAATTTTTGTTTCATTTGTCCATGTAGAGATAGATCTTCCCTTCTACTTGACATGTTTTGTTAAGGTGAAAGTTTGAGTGTTTTGCCAGCATCTTTTGTGTGAGTATTCTGTATGCCTTTTACATCAAACATAAATAAGCAAAGCAGACGCACTCAGAACTTCATACTGTAAAAATGTGTGCACGTGATTTATTTGTAATTTTTCCCCGAAGTGAAAAATAATTCTACATGCTCTAGCATCATGCATCTTGCATTTAAATATCTATATAAATGTTGACCAAATGCTATTTCTAGTGATTTTATATGGCTACACAGACACTGTTAGTGTTTCATGTGCTCTCCTGGTACTTGACTTAAGTTGGATGATAAGCATGGTCCTGCTCCCTCAGTGTACCAGTCTCTCAGCTGGATGTAGCAAATGTAAGAGGTAGACATCTGTCTCATAGTAAACAGTCACAGAGACCCTTTGTATTCAGTGTGTGGCTGCTCAGTCTATTCAGTGGTGCTTAAAATGTGATTCATCTCTTCCTAAAAGAGATATATGCTTCTGGTGTACTGAATTGCATTCCAGTCGTCACAGATTGTTCTAACTAGATGGTACATGACTATAACTGGGATTGTAGACTGGGCTTGTCTTCCTGTACTTCACGTGATTTCCTCTTACTGGAGAAGGAAACTATCTCTTCACGGACTATTTTATCCAAGGATTCTTTGACATGTAACATAATAATAGAAACATAGAAAAGTGAAACAAATAGAGGCAGTTCTCAGGAGGCCCTGATGCTATAGTTGCTTCTAGACTGGCATATTTCAGTAAAGGGATGACCAGCTTTTTAAAATTAATTTTAACTTTTAAAATGTAGATGAAGCATTTATTGTAAAGTTAGACAATTTTGTCAAAATCTGTCCAAACACAGATTTGAAAGATGTTATGATTTCAGTTAGAATAATTATTATGGCTGAAATTTTCAGTGCTAGATCTTTGCTTGAGTTTACTATTTGTTCTAGATTCAATGTATGGGAGACTTAAGACTAGGAACATGAAATTTGTTTCAAGTTTGCACCTTTTTCTCCCTTGAAACTTAACACAGAAGAGGCTCTGTTTAGGTATCATAAAGTGGAGGTTGTCTCTGTGGTAATATAGAAAAGCTGATCACCTGACACTGCCATGGTAAATATTTATTGCAGTTAGAACCCCTGATACTGCTCTGCTGCACTGCCAGGGAGATGTGGGCTGTATTTGCTGCTGCCATCTGCAGACTCAGCGCAAAGGACGGGTGCTGCAGTTAGTTAAGGGAAACCATGGCTTGAGGATGTGCTTAATGGGGCTCCGTCCTTCAGTGGTTTCCATCTGTGTTAAAACCTGCTTCTATTACAAAGAAAATCATGAGCTTCAAAAAAAGAGGGTTTTTTTCCCCAGTGAATTTCAGCCACTGAAAGTCTTATTGAATGATCAAATTTCTTGAAAACTCATTTCAGATAAGAAAACCAGTTTGCCAGTGACTTGATTTACAAGTAAGTATATTCTTGCTGTCTGTTTCAAAGTGAGGAATGTTGGCACATTTCTTTAGTTCTCTGTTCCCTGGATTAGCTTTGCAAAAAAAGGACATTTTCTTAGTCACCAAGTGTGAGCATTTCCACTCTTTATAGTGAACAGATAGAAAGCTTTGGGAGTGCTGAGGACAACTTTTTTTGCCTTTGGTACATATTAACAAGCATTAACCTGTCATGGTTATGAAAGGTATTCAACAAAAGATGGAAAATGCCTCAGACTAGGCATGCACTGAACATTTAATCAGAATCTGTCCAAAGATGCTTACATAACACGCTCTAGGTGAATCTCCTCTGGAAGGAACTAATTGATAGCATGCAAAAGTCTATTGGAAAACAAAGCATTGAAGGCAGAATTGCTTTGCTGTGGCTTTTTTCTTCACCCCGTTGTTCTGCCTCCCTGCCTTACAGGAGGACTGGCCTTTCCGTGAGTTTGTTCTCATTGCCACTCAGTGTGCACATACACCAAGCTTATGTGAAAGGGGAAAGGGTTCAAATGCACAGGTGAAGGTGAGTTGCCTGAGTGTAGCAGAATGCTCTGTTCCTCAGTTGGTGGTAGGTGATGCCCAGAGGGGGTGGGGAAAGCACCTCTCAAAAGGATTAAACGTAGAGAACACGTTCTTTCCCTGGCACTGGTAGTATTTCATTATGCCAGTGCACCTCTCCAGTTTCCCTGGCAGGAGTCACTTTACTGCTGGAGATGGAAGCTTTATTTTTCAGTTGAGATTCCATACTGACATAATTACATCTACAGAGGTAATAAACATTGATGTTCTCGGTGTAATAAGAACAGCTTCTACTAAACTTCTCCAAGTTTGTGCTATATCTAGAGTTGCAAAAAAAAAAAAGGCAACAGAATGCTTTGCATTGGAGATGTTGTTTGAAAACACATCCTGTCATGTTTACAAAGGGTGTGTGCTATTTCTGCTTCCCTTCTATCCCAAAGTTAACCATACTTGCATACTTTAGCTGCTTCACACAGAAGGAAAGAACTTGCAGGGTTAAATACAGAATAAAATTTGGTTTACCAGCGTTCTGAAGGTTTTCTGCTAAGCTTTCAAAGTCAAAACAGTTGGGCCATACCGAAGCTTGAACATGCAGAAACATGAACAGTTGGAACATACAGAAAATACACTTCAACACTATT
The DNA here is from genome assembly GCA_013397175.1 of Platysteira castanea. Taxonomy (NCBI): domain Eukaryota; kingdom Metazoa; phylum Chordata; class Aves; order Passeriformes; genus Platysteira; species Platysteira castanea. Next base: position 380,220 of record VYXC01010734.1, on the reverse strand, counting down.
GAATGTTCTATTCCTTCATACTTTATCAAAATAAAAACTTCACTGCCACTTGTTTTCTTTCTTCCAGTCCATGGCTAGTCCTTTCTTTCCTCTATCTCCATGACTCTCCTGGTGGTAGCATTTCACATTTGTCTCCGATGTGCTTTGTAAGAATTACGCAATCTCACTAGATCCCTAATTAGTTTATGGGAGGAAAAAAAGCTGATTGTCTAATATGAACAAGTGGGGTAGCTGGGCCAATAAGAGTGTTCAAAGATAAATTCTTTGAAGCTGAAGAAATAGAGCTGAATGGAGAATGTTACAATGAACTGTAGTTCTTCAAGAAAAAGACTGATCTAGAGAGGAGCTTGTTTCAAACTCTGCAAGGACTAGCTTCATGGTTAAATGGTGTGCACCAGTCACTTCCTGCTAGCTGACCTACAATGATGAAATAGTTTGGGTTTTAAAACTACAAAAACAGAGCAGGTTTTGCAAACAACTTTCCAGTGCCAGGAAATGGGATCTGGAATAGTGATGAGGAACTAAGATATCAAATTCACTTGCCAAAGTAAATCAATTCCATGCCCCATGTTAGTCAGTAAATATACCTGTGCAGGACTCTTTCCATCCGAGTATTTGATGGACTGGAAACCACTGGACAATTTGAAGAAAACAGGCATTGAAAGAGATTACAGGAAGACAGTGTGTGTCATGTCCTCTGGAAGGCACAGAACCGCGCCTGGGCAGGACAGTCAGCATTTACTTCAAAGATTTGTCTCTTATTCCTGTTTGATTTCTGTTGCAACCCAAAGACCAGTTCTCTGAAGAAGTGGACAATTCAGAGTGGTCCATCCTTAAATCAAAACATACAGTCAGTGATATTAGAGTGTAAATAAGATTAAACAAAAAAATTACTTGCCCAACTTCAAGTGGCTAGCATAACCTAAAACACATTTAAGTGCAAATTTATACATGTGTATCTTTATAAATCAAATTAACTCTTTTACATCTGTGCAACCCCCATCTGCTGGCTGTGAGATGAGTTTGGTTTGCTGTGGTAGTTTCATGATATAACCTGTACTGCAAATGAGGAATATTTGGTGACCAGATTTCTTTAAGTGGAATTCTAAAGAAAAGCTGGCCAAATCCAGCAACCAAAGCCCTTCCAGTATTAATAAGCAAGAACCATAGAATGTATTATTACATATTATTAATAACATTCTTATTAATAGTTTATTTTCCTGGATAGTGCAGGGAGGTTTCAGTCACTCATTATTTTAGATGTTGTGTAACAGTAGGACAATCTGTGCCCAAGAAGTCTTACAAGATAAATAGTTTGGTTTATATCATGTAGGTAACATTTCACTGTAAAAATATGAAAATAGAGGAAATGATTCTTATCTTGTTTAAGTTAAAGTAACAGACTTTATAATTGTAAACTAGAACTAATGAATGCAAATTATTAGTTCTTTTTTCAAATTGTTGGCATTCCCCATACTCCATGGACTTGTGAAATTCATGATTCTGGTATTCTAAAAAGAGAGTGGCCAGGAATAGGCCCTCACTTCTTGTGCTTCTTCTTTAAATTCATGTTTAAAAAAATTTCTTAAGTATGTTTTCCTGAGACAATGGCTTCATGGAGAATGATGGGGAGGATCTATATCCAATTCATGCATCATTTCACTGTTCAAAAATTTAGTCTCTCTGTGTCCCATTGTTGGTAGAGTATGGCCTTTTTCAAAAGCATGGCTAATCCAATTTTTCCCAAATGAGACAGTAGAAATTAACCAGCTGCAGTCCTGTATAGTGTGCTTCATCCTAACACGTAATGGAGTTGTACACTGAAGCTATTTTGTTACTCTCATTCTAAAAAAACCCAAAAAAAGACAAAAAAAAAAAAAAAAAAAAAAAAAGGAAAATGGCATGGGGAAGAAGCTGTTTTGGATGACTGCTCCTTGCATGGTGAGTTTCCCCACTTGTGCCAAGATACGTGACAGAGACAGAATGGACATTGATAGGAAATTTATGCAAAGACACAAGAGTGAAAACACATTTTGCAGTGGGCCACAAGGTTTAGAAAGGAGAGATCCTTCATTAGTGTCACCCTCACATTTCTTAGCCTGGGCTATAGAAAGCATAAATGAAGTCTTTGCCTATACTGGGCTTAAAGGAACTGTGAATTCAGGTCTAAATGAAGAACCAAGTATGCTGTGTGAGACTGACGAGTGCAGCACAGCCTCAGAGGACTCAAAGCTGTGAGGGGACAACTACCTGTTGTCAGACCTGTGGTCACGTGAAGTTGTGTAAAAGCCTCAGTCCTAGCTAAATAACAAAAATGTAACACGTGGGCATGATGGTTTATAAGACAGAATTTAATTTCCTGGTATTAAGAAAGGCTGCAAGAGATCATAGTTCAGGGTTGGTAATGACTTCACAAGCTACTGTCCCAGTCAGTGATTTTGGGTCAGGAAAAGGTAGAATTGCATTTGTCCCCTGTAAAACCGGTGCAAGGCTGCTGTTCCCCACGCGTTGCTGCAATGTGCTGCACGTGCTCCACACACACTTGTGTTGGTATAACCTTGCCTGCGGTTATGTTTGCGCTCGTCCTGCGTAAGCCTCTCTGACCCTAAACGTGTAAGACCAGAACATTTCTGTGTTTATTTATGTTGGTAGAAAAGAGCACCAACCTTTTTAAAAACTTGACTCAATGCATTTCCATTGAACATTTGTCAGTTTTTGTTATCATCCCGTGCCTACAATGTTGGGTTTTAAAAGATAGGGAAATCAGAATAGATGCTATGGATACATCGTGTCCAGAAAGACTTCAAGTTTTTTAGGACGTACGAGAAGCAGGTTAGAAACACTGTACTGGTCCAGACCACTGACCTGCGTGGGTGGATACTGCCTCTGTAAGGCATGAGATTTCACATGTTTGTGAGTAGACCTTCTGTCCATCCCCCATTTTGGTTTTTGCCTTTTGGAATCAAAGTCACAGGCTCACTTTCTCATTCAAAAAGTCAGTTAAGGCCTAGGACAAGAAAACTCCAAACAAAACTTGGGGGTACCTGGTCTTTGACACTCAGCTTTGTCATGACAAAAGGCCAAGTCTCTTAGGAGGTAGAGCTGGAAAGAGGCTGTGAGGACACTGATGTAAATGTCATATTTTTTATTTAGTTTCCAGAACAACTAAGCTATGTAGTTAAGAAGGTATGTTTATTTTTAAAATAATAAGAAAGCATGCAGAATTACTGGTATTTGTCCTATTTAAGGACACAAATCCCAGTGTACTTATTTCCTGCTTGTGCATCTCACTATCAGGTTTTCTCCTGAGCCAATCAGCCACGGAAAACATCTGTCATTCTTCCTCTTCAGCACCCATCTTGTGGTCCTCTAAATTATGATTAATTTTTTTAAAAATAGAGATTGGGAAGGGAAGGGTCTTCAGTTTGTCCTTTTGCTCACTGCCTCAATAAATTAGGTCCTTCTTCTAATGCTGGGTAATAGTGTGCCAGCCTTAAATGTCATACTGGATGTATGGGAAGGGTTGTAATTTGGCTGTCTCAGATGATGGAAACATGCCATTAGAAGCCAAGATTTCCAGTTCACCAGCAATAATGTACTCTTTGGCAGTCTTGAAGTAAGTTTTTGAGATGAATCCTGGGCCTCTGCTCAGGGCTGACTTCCCAGAATGGTTCAACACCTGCAACATGATGCTATCACAGCATTCTATCAAATGGTACTCCTTGTTTCTCCAGTAGTTGTTTTCTAGGTGTCTGCCTCTCTAGGCTGCAACACTTTCATGGCCATCTTCCCTTCAGTCTGTTTCATTCCTTCAGAGAGGAACAGAATCACAGAACTTGTATCAGCCTCAGTTTTCTCATAGTTCTCACTTCAGAGAGATTTTCACTTCTCTTTTGGATGCCAGTCAGCTTCTTCTCTGTTAGCACCTGTGCCACAGCATTCTCTCCTCCTCCTGTGGTTTGGCATCCAAAGCACTGCCCTGTGAGGAACAATGTCTTTTGCTGTGCACTAGAGGTAGGGGCTTTCTCTGTGCTGTTGCCATTGGTGATGATAATTGCTGCCACAGGAAGAGCTTAAGTCCATACAGCCACCTCCAGGTAAAATGACAGGGGAGTGTCTGTCTCTCTGTATGTGACTCTTTGTGTCAGCTGCTGCAGATGGAATTCAAAATACCCATAATAAACAATTTACTGAAATGGACAATGGGAAATACTCAGTATTTTTCTGAATTTTAGCACTGCAGTCAGAGCTGGGACCTTTGCCTTCTTGGTCTATAAAGCCCAAAATATCATTTCAGGACAAAAACCTGCATCTTTTTCCAAAGAATTCAACTTTCATCCTATTCTGTCAAAATGTAGTAGTCAGGGAAGAGGAAATCCATGCCCTAAGGGCCAGGCAATAGCATAGACAGAGACAAGCCTCTCAGCCTACTCCTGCAAGTGCTGCAATTCTGTGCACCAGAGAGTCCTGGGGAGGCTGAGCACAGCAGGAGCATGTGAACATCACCTGTGGGAACATTCATCTGGCACAAGGGGAATGGGCGCTCCAGTCCCTCCTCAAGTTTCTTCCCTGTTTTATGTACCCATAAGATGTAGTGCTGAGTGTAAGACAGATCCCACTAAGGCCCTAGCTGGCTGCTGGGGAGCTTTCCTGAGGTGTGGCTGTATCCATACCCTCCCTCTTGGGCAGAGGACTAAATCTGCCTTGCATACTGGAACTTGCATATTAACCAGTAATAATTTTCACAGCTCAAAGTTTTCTTCTGGACTCTTCCCCCCCCCACCCCCTCCCCACAGTAAAGTACCCACAGATAAATTTCTGGTATGCAGAAGACTGAATGAGAGTTAGGCAGACCATTGGAAAGTTGGGGGGCTATGGTAGGCACAGGGTCAGCTGATGCAGTCTAGTATAGGAGACATCTGAGGAGGCCACAGTTTTGGGTTCTGACAACCACATAAACAATTGAGACATTGCTAGGAAGTCCAAAGTATAATTTTAAATCATTGTGAAACCGGTCCATTCATGACTTAAGCCAAACTAGAAAAAAAAATTATTACTTTTGTGAGTTGATTATTATGATCATTTACAGAGTAATAGGAAGTACTGTGATAAACCTATTGCATCTATCCATGTGTTAGAATTGCTCATCAAAATAAGTCTTGCTGGAAACAGGAAAGATCCAAAGTTTGTTTGACTGCAAGGAAAGGGTGAAGGAAGGAGCATTTACTCTTGCCTCGGCTTGAGTAACTGGAGAAAGATATATATAACTGAGGGCGTTATATTACAGTGCACATTGAAGGAAAAGAATTTACAATCATTAACCTCTGCTCAAAAACTGAAAGCTCAGATTAAACAATCTGTCAGTTTTAGCCTTGCTAGCCGTTCTACTTTCACAATTAGAAGATAGAAATTCACAAAGGATTAAAACAAGCATTTACTTTGTTTCTCAGGATAGAAGAATGTCTAGCTTCTCATTTGCAACAGTTTCTGCCTGCAAGTTAGTGCTTTGATTTGAGCTTTGACTGCAATCCAAGTCAATATGCCAGTAAAACTCTTTGCCTTCTTTCAGCTATATTAGTAACTAATGCCACTGTCAACTCAGTCAGCCCAGTTCTTGGAAAAGAACTTCTGGCTAACACCTTCTTCCTTTGTAAATTGGATGGCTGCCTGCACATTCATGTGGAGCCATAGCACGGTATTTGCTATTGTTCTCTTACTTTGTTTTTATTTTTAATTTCTCAGTGTCATAAATCAACATTGTTTCCTCAGTTTACATTTTGTCCTGTTCCAATAGGTTCAGCATTTTAAATTGTTGACACATTATATAGCCTCCATAAAGTGGAAAGCATGTTCTGGGTCTGACACAATCCTAGTTTCTTTGCTGCACTTTCATGTTGAAGTAAATGGCCATTTATTTTATTCTGTACCTATAAATGACACCATGAACATAAGATACAGGAAAATGAGATATAAAACTTGAGCTCAAGCTGAAAGAAGTAAGTTTTATTCAGTGTGCTGTTGTTTGTTGCCAGCAGCACAGAAAATAATACCCAGATGCCTGTATTTACTCTGTTTTTGAGAACACGGAAGGTGTGTGTGTCTGAGCAACCTCTGGGGAGCACTTAGAACTTGTCTTACAGGAACAGGTCTTAAGAAACACAGAATGCTTTGGTTCTTCCTTCATCCTCATCACTGCTACAGCTCCCTGTACTCCACACTCTCGTTGTGGAAAGACCCTTATAATCTGTATCAGGTCTTTAAAATTGTATCATCCCACATGAAGCATTTGCCAGAACAAACTAATTAATCATCTGCAAGGAAACAAAGCATCCTTGCTTGCAGCATCAAACAGATACTGGAATACAAAATCTAATTCTGACCAAAGTTACTTCTTTAACATGTTACTCCACGAGCACCTGTCTCACTGTATTTCTTTTAATCTAGTTTGTTTCTCTTCATGCTACTTTGAAGAACAATAAGGCTGCTAATACTCTTGTGTTTATGTAGGTTCAGGTTAATAAAGATCTTGTGATCTGTCTTAGCTTTGGCCAGTGTGGTTTAGCTTTTACGATACAGATTTTTCTCTGTAATTAAATGGTGACAATTGAATCAGCTTGCTGATTTCAACATAAACGACTTCCCTGAAATCATACTTTAAACAACACACATTATCTTCTACTCTTTTTCATTTTAACAGTAGACTTTCACATCAAAGTGTAGTAGTCTGGATTTTCTCTGGCCTCTTATCCTGGTAGATAACAGTGACTAGCAGAAACCAACAGCTATGAAGTAAAACACTGATAGCCACAAATATTGATTGCACTTTATTAATTTATTATTAGATGACATTGCAAAACCAGTGTTGGGACAGTGTAAGTATAGACTAAAGTCCCTGAGATTAGCAATTTCTTCTACCTTGTGTTCTGGAAATTTAGGAATAGTAAGAATGGTGTAATGGGCCACAGCAAAGATGAGCTTGGTTGAACAGTCTAGGAAATTCCCAGATGGATTTTTCTAGTTCAGCCCTGGGGAAGGTCAAAGGAGGCAGCCTCCACTGCATTGGCAGTGGTGGAGTACAGCAGCTGCTTGCTACCCTTACACCGACAGTGCTCGGTTCAGACTAAGACCACACAGTAATCTTTTTAGGGGTTTGGAAGCTTTGAAACAGTGCTGAAAGCCAAGTCTGACAGGAATAATGTGGTCCTTACAGACTGAAAATTCATAGGTCAAATGCGAAGCTAGCGCAAGGCTGGAGTCTCTTTGAGGTTGTACCTCTTTGTACTACAGCAAGTTTGGCCCACAGCATTGCACATGCGGCTTCCATGCAGTTGACACCTAATAGAGGAGGTTTTTTCTTAATCCTTAATCCTGCAAGTACTTGTTTCTGAAGTACTCCTATCCTTGGCAAGTCTGTTGCTGAAGAGGCTCATCAGTGAGGAGGGCTGTGAGGATCTGGCTGTAAGGCAGTACAGTCTCGGGGAACTGTGTTGAATATAGCCTATCTTCCCATCTGGCAAAACACCGAACCACACTACAGGTGTGAGGGGGAATACAGGTGAGAGGTGGAATATAGGTGAAGGTGTCTACAGGTGAGAGGAGGAATTCTGCTGAAGTCCAGAGTGCCACACAGGACGGAGCTGATGCCAAGCTGCTGCTCAGGGTGTGGCTTTAAGGCACGTTCATCCCCAGCAGCCAGCAGGTAGGGTCAGGTGTTAGTCCTGCAGATCACTGCCTGCTCTGTGGCTGTGCTCCCACAGCTCCAAGAAGGAATGGATGTGAAATTTGTCACTCTTTTGGTTCTTCTAGCAGTCACAGTTAGTCAGACATCTGAGAGTAAGTAAAACTCTACTTTATCTATTTCTATACTTTAATCTCTTCAAGAAAAAAAGACCTGAAGTGTTTCTACCTGGAACTGTGTCTGCTTGAGCCTTTGCAGCTCTGCACAGGACCAGAGGTGATAGCTTAAAGATCTGTGCTGCTTTTCTTCAAAAAGTCAAATCTGGCTGCCTTGACTCCACAGAGCAATTGGCATTTTCAGTGGAGTCAGGGCTTCACCTGAGAATTTCCTCTGCAAGCCTGACGTTTCCACAACAGGTGTGGGCACATTATAATTCTGTGAAGTGGCTTAAGCAAGGAAGAGCCATATGAGTTATTTGTCATAGGAAACATTATCAAGAAGCTTTTAGCTGCTGAAGACGTAAAACCTTTAAAGCAGTGATTTCCTGAGGGAACACCTAGTAAAATGTCAGTATTGGTTTAAAGGAATCTCTCAAGTTCAGGTGTAAATTTCTGCTTTACAAGCTTCCCAGAGGAAATATGTTTAGAAAATCACTTGGTCTTTTTCCTTTAAAGTGAAGTTGCCCTGGGTGGCAGAGGTTTCAAAAAACTTTTTATGACAGACTTCAAGTAACTGATTTCTCCCAGCAGAACTTTGCTGTGCATTCAGTGCAGCATGTCTCAAGGATTCAGGAGATCCAACACCCCTTGAAAATTAAACTTAACTTCAAACTTAAAATTTATTTTAAAATTTTTCACAATTAAACAACTTCAAAGTTTTCAAAACCAACTAGGCAATTCTGTACTTGAATTCTTAGTTTTTCATTGTAATCTTTTTACTGTAAGATAAACTGTGTTCACAGAGAAGGTAACTCAGAATCTGGAGCACTTTCTTCAGGATGATCCTTTCTCAGACTCCACTGGCTTCAGTAGGATTAGGAATTGTGGAATTCCTTGAAGATTTAGATAACACAGGGGAAAAAATCTGCCTTGAAATTGTATCCTGTTAAAATGGGCACTGCACCTGCTGGCATGGGAAGGCTCTGCAAGTGCTTTTGTTCTAGATATATGATCTGGCCAGTCAGCAAGGTCTTGCACAATAGGACTGACATGTACATGCACAGGACAAAGTAAAGGTTCTCTTAGAATATGTACTTTTACACTGAACCACCTGACACAGGGGAAATGCCTTTACCACCTAACTTTCCTCATCCAGACATGCTCCATACTTGGCCACAATACTCAAATGGCAGAACCCACAGTAAAAATTATCAGAACCGCAGGTGGCTAGCTGGGCATAGGCACACCCTACCCTGCGCTGAACGAGATTTGGTCTTAACCCTACCTAGGCTTACGCTTCCTAGGCTCACCATTATGCATCCATTTATTTCAGGGTACAGTAGATATACAAGTAAGGTTTGAACTGGTACATGTAAACTTGCAGAAGTTTCCTTCACTTGTGAATGTGAATAGGTAACTGTTGAGAGAGACCAGGAAAGCCAACTGTTGGCCAAAATCACACCTAGCCACAGGCTTAAACATGGCCCAGCCAGGCAAGGCTAGAAAACAAGATCAAGGTATTCTGTAGAGTGTGATGGAGATTTCCACCTCTACAGTCTCCACCCCTCTACCCCATAATATAATTAGATATTAAATAATATTAAATATTACTCATAATTAAATATTAATTAATTAAGATGTATTTTTAGAGTTTAAATATTAAATAATTTCCCATAATATAATTTAAAAGACGTTTTTGCAATTTTACTTTTAAAAATCCTGGTAATTTTCCATGATCACATCTCAGTGCCATGGAATTACACGGTGCCACACCTGCAGTGAAGGGGGCCAGCACTGCATGAAATATGCAGCAGGCAGGACAATGGAGCTTATTCCAAAGATTGTTGGTTTGAATTTCAATTTGAGAAGACAACAGTTCTCTTTTGGAAGATCCTACATGTATTGCATCCTGAAGATATGAAAAGAGAAATTTGGTAATTCACATACAATAACAGCATCCAAATCAAATGTTTGGTGCTACAGCATAGGAATTATAACTAAATAAGACTGTCTGAGACTTCCCAAAGGAGTTACCTGGAGTCATCCTACTGCAGGTATTCCAGCAATGTTAGTCTGGTCTGTGCAGTGTGGGAGATGGGTTCCCTCATTTCAAAGTGTGCTGCTCTATAGAAAAAAAACAGATTTATGTTCACATGACAGCTTCTTTTTGCTTCTTAATATGCAAGACATTGTGATGTTCATTTTTGCTAGGAGCACCAGAAATTTCCCCTTCTGGTAAGGCAGTAGATATTACTGGGTTTTTGACCACATCAATATTACACTCTGTTTTGCCAATTTTCAGCCTGCGTTTCCTTGATGCTCTGTAATTCAAGCACCAAGGATGTCGTATGGAGACAGACAGCTTGTAAACTGATCATGATTTGACAGACAAAGACCCATCTGAAAATCCTAACTTGTACGAAGTACCCATCTATCCATCTCCAGTCAGCCTTGCAGCTTTGAAAATGTCCATATTAACAGCAGTCCTCATAGAAAAACAGGAAAAGCATCACTGCTTAACTTCATTTGTTTTCATTCTTTACATAGTATGCTTTATAGATTTACTTATTATTGTTTGTGGTTATGTGGTTATAGCTTAGAACCCCTTTTATCTTTTCTTTTAAACTCTGTCTCAGAACCGTGCTTTAAGTGTGTGTATTACCATGTCAAAATAGTAGGATGTATTAGAACATTTTTCAGCATTTGAGTTCCCCTCTCAAGTCCAGCTATTAAGCAACCTCCTTGTTTTTACAAACTGTATTCTGCATTTGCCAAGAATCCTAGCATCCTGTCTTATTCACCTGTCAACCACGATCAGAGCGTTCTGCATAAAGAAATAGTTACTGGCATACTTTAGGTTAAGCTGAAAAAACCTGCCTTGGGGTGCTGAACTCTTAAAATAGCCTCAGGTTTGTTTTAAATGAGAGGAACACTTTCTGAGAGCTTTATGAAATGACTGCTAAATAAGCTGCCTTACAGTAGTTAGTATTAAGTGTAGGTGATGTGATAGTAAATTTCCCTCCAAGGGCAGAGCCTGGATTCTATGTTCATAAGCCAGCAACATGGGACTAAGTGGTGAAACTCATCTGTGGAAATGGCTATACTGATACCAGAGTATATCACACCATGTTCTGAATAAGCAAGATGTTAATCCGATTAATCAATGCAAAGTTGTTTGGGTTTTCTTTCCAGATGTACAAAGCCTACTTTGTAACCACTAAAGAATTCCATTAGGAAACACTAATGCCTGCTGCTAATAGTACAGGTGTGCCAAACTTGTGCAATGTGTGCAGAGCTGCAACCATTCAGGGTGAACTTGAGGCATAATTACCAGCAGGTCTCACATTTCAGCATAGCAACAGAAAGTGCCTCGGATTTATAAATCTCACCATGCAAGAGAAGCATTCCTTCAGACCACACAATGTGCTGGGGGAGATCAACCGGTTTGATAATGTTACCCATATTTGCCAGGCTCCCTTAGTTTGTGTAAATTCAAGAATGGTCCTGGTTTTCTTGGTTTTGTAAAAGAACAAATACAGCACAGCCTTTCACTCAGCAGTCCATGGGTCACATCCAGCTCCCAAAGGTCAGCCAGGTGCTCTGCCAGCAGTACCAACAGGCTCCTGTACGCTGCCAGCAGGATTCAGGAGGGACCACCAAAAGCCTGGTCAAAATACTAACTGCTGGAGTGAAACTTGTGAAGTAAAGAGCTGTACAAGTCCTGCCTAAGGCAGGGTTGGGTCTGGAGTGGAGGGAAATAGAGAAAGAAAGGGAAAATGCCTTCCCTACTGTTCTCACTTAAAGCACAGCTTTTCTGTATCATGTTTAGTCAAAAAGACCAAAATGAAACCAATAGCAACCACAGGGGTTGGGGACATAATGGCTCCATCACCCACCATCTACTCCATGTGGCATCATCTCCTCTTTTTTCCTCCATCTGGCCCTCCTTCAGGAGGCAAAGACCTGCCCCATTGAATTCTCCATGGAGAAGGCTGGCAGAACCACTGACTGCCATGCCCCTCCTTACCAGTGCTCTCCCCTGCCCCCTGCCTAGTCCCACCTGTCTGAAACTGCAGCCAAGAGCAGTACAAGACCTCAACACACACCCGCTGTGTGCCACAAGGAGGGCTCCTCATCAGGCATGACAGTTTCCCTAAAAGACTTGGCAAATCTAGGAATTTCAGCTTGAAACTGAAGAAGGATGGAAAAGTTCTTTGCAGAAACCGAGCAGAAGGGTAAGACAAGTTTCTATGGACTAAATTTGGTCATGTAGCATATAGGAAATGGAAAGAGAAAGTTTAGGCAGTCAAAGAGATTTGATAGTGATCAACTAAAATGTAAAGACCAATATAATGGACAGTACTCATGGAGGTCTTGTTCCATGAGAGGCTTTGTTTTCACTGTGCTCCATTCCCAAGTATTACACTTCAATCATAGAAGGGTTCGTGTTGGAAGGCACCTTAAAGATCATTCAGTTCCAACCCTTCTGTTCCGAGCAGGGACAACTTTCTTTTTTTTTTTTTTCTTAATGTCCTAAATAACTTTGAAAACAACAGGTCATTCCCTGGAGAGAGTTCCCAGGAAACAAATACGAAAATAGGTAATATCACCTGTTGAAATAACATCAGAGGAATCCCTTCTGCCTCAAAATCCATCACTAAGCTTGTCAGCCCTTTCAGCAGCTCCTTTAGCTTTAAGAGTCTTAGTGTCAGACAACAGGTCTAAATAATTTTTGGGTAAGCTGCTGCATATTTCTTACTGTGCCACTGAGTGATAGAGACAAATGAAATGAGAAGCACTGGAAAAATCCCACTAACTCGTAAATGGCACAAAAAAGGCCATCCCAACATCCATATGCAAAACCACATTTGTTTCCTTTTAACCAACAATTTCTTTCCTTTTTTAGGCCAACAATTACTAATAACCCTGATCTAATTGCTGAAACCACAAAAGAATCATGGCCCTGGGTTGGGCTGAAACTATTACCTTTGCTTATTACCTCCTAATTTCTTCCCACCTGCAGGATTAGAATGAAATTATAGTAACAATGGAGCTGCAGGATGGCTCAGTGCTCCATGAGAGCAGCATCAGTTTTCCTGGGCTCTGGGGAACTATAGGAATTCCTTGGCTCACTGCTCTCACTCTTCACACAGAAGGAAAAAAAAATCACTTTCAAAACTGACTTCCATGTAAAAAGGTACCAGTTATCATAAGTGTCAGCAGAAGGTTGCTGGTGACACTTCCATATTCTCTGACAGAAAGACCCTCATGCCGTGCATTCATCTGTGATTCACAGATTATCTATTTTCCATACTGTAGCTGTGCTTTCATACACATAAAAAAAATACTAAGAAAATATTTAAAGGTAACAGCTTCTTTTTTTTCAAAAAAACAGTGCACATCAGAACTCCTCAAGGAATACATACCTCTGAAGACAAGAAAGCCTCCCCAGACACATACCTCTAAAAAAAAAGTACTAGGAAACTCTCAGTCTCCATAAGAAATTCTCTTGCTTCTTTAGCAAGAACATAAGCACCACTCATTTACATTTTATGCAGAATTTCAGCCGGGTTTCTGTTGAGGCATTCCCCAGTTTCACAGGCAGCCTGTTGCCTGTGCTCATGCTGCAGGGCACAGCTTTTGTACAGCTGCATGGGTTGGATGTCAGTGGTGTCGAATGCTCTGGGTCAAAGATTGACTGAGCAGTGGGTGATTGAATTTGCTCTGAAATGGCAACTCTGGTCAGGTAAGTGGTGTATGAAGGTGCAGCTCTAACCAAGTTGCTAAAGGATGCAACTCCGTTGGTTAAGTTTGCTGCAAATGGGCGGCAGGACAGCACTGGCCAGCAAGACACATACAAACCCAGCTGGATGCATTGGGAGTTTTGCTTTATTTTCCTTGGTTGAGCCTGCGTATATTTTTCCTTACAAAGCTATAAAAGTACATCAATATTAATGCCATAATTTTCAGTTATAAAGTGTACAAATGGCTAACATGGTGCTATACAGTACATTGTAAAGTGCAGTGCTGATAATTCAGATCTGGCATCAAAGCAAGTGATGGTTTAAGTACATAAAGTAGGATGAAGGCAAGAGACAGTAGCCAAGCATCAGCAAAACCAATTGAGGAATAGCTCAGGGGACAGCTGACTCTCCCTAACACCTCTGGGTAATATTCAGCCATTCCACAGGAGCTGGTAGTAATGGTCTTGCCAAGTATTTTAGTTTACTAGACCCCAAAGAAGTGCAGGACTAGACCTCTCCAAAAAGCACAGCAGGCAACATCAGAGACAGTTTAAAATATAATTACCCTTCCTTAAGTTTTTATCCCACAGAATCTTCAGGAGGTGGCTGGCAATGACAAAAGTTTACACTTTAGTTTTACCAATTCTACCTTGAGGACCCAGAAAAAAACTTAAACTTAGTGGTGCTCAATGAGCTGAACTTCCATTTGTGAACATCAATTAGCTTGCTTCACAAGAAGTATGCTGTTGAAGAGAGAAAAACAAAGGACAACCGGGAAATAACACAGGTAACACTCAACACTTAATTAGTCCTTCTGCACCATATGATTATTTATAGCCCTCCTGTCTGGGCTGCTGAGGAGACAACTGCTGGGCCAGCTTCTGTCTTTCCCCCTCCCTTCTGACTGGGAAATCCCAGGGCTCTGTCATCAAGCCCACGGGTACGAAATGCCCCTGCAAGCAGCAGTGGGCAGTGTTACTGCTCTCTGGAGACTGCGGCTCCATTGCTGGCTGCTCGAGCTCACTGCTACAGCTGTGCCAGTATCTGTTATTCCAGCATTTAGCAAGCAGTCTTGTAAGGAGCAGAGCACACCATCATCTTGCTTACAGGAAAATTTTTAAACAGACTTATCTCCTGCTTACAGAAGCTAAAATTGATTCTCTGACTTTTTTTTCTAGTTCATGACTCTTGTGTTCAAGGCTAAGTGATTACCTAGGGAATGCATATAGGAAGAAAAATAAAAACGAATAGGAAGAATACTCTCTCCCCACTTCTCCCACATTAGTTCAAGGTCTGGGACACAGGGGTCCTTGCTGTGTTCACTTTGAAGCATGGGTTTAATCCTGAAATCTTCATCCTAGATAAATCCCTGAGCAATACAGCTTTGTTTGTCCTTGAACTGATGGAGGAAATCCCTTTTCGAAGATCTATTTCTGCGCTAGCACAGAAAAAAATCAAACCCCAAAATGTTAGTATTTGTCTTTAAAAATAAAAACCCACCTAGATTTATGATCTGCTTTTTAAAGTTCTGTAACTTTTTATTTTCAAGATGGTAATAGCAAACAGGAAAAAATCTGCAGGAGATAATTCCATAGTGGAGATACATTCAAGCATGGGAGCCCTTGGGGTAAAAGAAAACACAAAGCCCAGCAAGAGCATTAATAATTTCAAAAAGATAACAAAAGATAATGGGCCTGATTTGACCCCAAAAGGCATAGCTTTTAAATTATACTCCTGATACTTCCTGTGTCATTAATGTTGGTGATATTCTACAAGTAAAAATAAATCTTTTAAAATTACTTTATGTAACTAACCTTTACATATGCATGCACAAGGGGAGGTAAAGGAAACTGTTACTCAAACAACTAAACCACCAATCTCTTTTGTGGGAGAACAGAGAGGACAGTATCTCACCACAAAAGCTGTGAAGATAACCAGCCCTTGACAGCACTCCGAATTGCCCTTCCACTCAGGCGTGCAGCACGGGCAGCAAACATGAGTATGACGCGTGCCTGCAGGTGCAGGGCTCAGACCCCGCTGGGCTCAGGGACATGCGCAGGGCTCATGTCCCTGCTGTGCTGCAGTTGAGGGATATGGGCTTTTAGGAAGGGCAGGCTGTAAGGCAAGGAGAGGGAGTTGGCCTTTATACAAGAGGGCAGCAGGAGTGCATAGACTCTGCCAGGGGATGGGGGATGAGCTGAGACCTTACAGGTCAGGATTAGTGGGCAGAACAACAGGGGTGACATGGTAGTGTGGGGGTCTGCTATGGACCTTCTGACTAGGAAGAAGAAGCTGTGGCCTTCTTCGAATAGCTGGAAAAATCCTCATATTCACAGGCCTTAATCTTCATGGGGGGACTTTGACGATGCTGATATCTGCTGGAAGGGCAATACAACAGTGCTCAAGCAATCCATAAGTTCTGATGTGCACTGATGACATCTTCCGTGACAAGTAATCCAGGAACTGGCACAAGGCACACATCAGATACTTGCAAACAGGGCAGACCTAGTCAGGGGCGTGAAATCAGAGGTGGCACTGGCTACAGTATCCATAAGATGGTGAAGTTTGGGATTCCAGGACAAGGGAGCAGGGCAAGAAGCAAGATCATGGCCCTGGATTTAATAACAGCAGATTTATAACCTCTTTAGAAGTTTGGAAGAACCCCATTGAGCATGACCCTGGATAGGGGTCAAGCAGAGTGGCTGATGTTCAACGGTCAACCCCTCCAAGAGATAGAAAGGTCTGTCCTGACAAACAGAAACCCAAGCAATGTGTCAGGAGGCCTGGCTGGATGTGCTCAGAGCTTTTAACTGCACCAGAACACAAAAACAATGTGTAGAACAAAGGGGTGGAAGCAGTGCCAGGTGACCCAAGTGGAGTGTAGTTGTCTGATTGTGCAGGAATAAGGTTAGGAAATACAAAGCTGAGCTGGAGTTGAATCTGTCAAGGGATGTGATGTGTGACAAAATATTCCACAAGTACATAAATAACAAAAGAAAGAGGAGTGAATATGAAAACCCACTGCTAAATCAGACAGAGCAACTGATGACAAACTACATGGGTAAGGCTGAGGTACTCGACACTTTCTTTGTCTTACTCTTTACCATGCAAACTAGGCTTCAAGAATCCCAGGTTCCTGGGACCAGAGGAAAACTCTGCAGCAAGGGTGATTTGTCAGCAGTGAAGGACCAAACTAGAGAGCACTTTTAAAAACTGGACATATATAAGGCCACAGGACAGATAGGATGGGCCACAGTCAGTGCTGAGGAAGCTGGTTGATGTCACTGAGAGGCCACTGCCAGTTACCTCTGAACAGTCATGGCAACTGGGAGAGGTTCTTGAAGATTGAAGGAGAGCAAGTATCACCCCTATCTTCAAGTAGGGCAAGAAGGAAGATCGAGAGAACTATAGGCTGCTCAACCTCATCTCAGTCTCTGAGAAGGTGGTGAAGAATATCCTTTGAGAAAGCATTTCCCAAAATCTGAAGGAAAAGACAGTCATCAGGAGTGGTCAGCATGGATTTATGAAGGGGAGATCATGCTTGACCAACCCGGTAGCCATCACCAGTAATGTGACTAGCTTATTGATCAAGAGGAAAGAAATGAGTTTTGGGTACCTTGACTTCAGGAAAGGCTTTGATACTGTCTCTTGTAATATCATTATAGACAAGCTGACAAAGAATAGAGTAGACAAGTAAAGATTGAGGCAGACAGAAAACTGAACAAAGGACCAGGTCCAGAGTGTTGTAATCGGTACCACAAACCCCAAGGGTCAACATGGGAAACCATACTGTTCAACACCTTCATTAAAGACCTGGATGATGGAATAGAATGTGACTGTGGCATGTTTGCAGACGATAACAAACTGGGAGCTCCAGCTGATGCACCACATGATTTTGCTGACATAGAAATGGGAAGAGAGGAAACTCATGAAGTTCAACAAGGGGAAATGCAACGTCCTGCATCAAGGGAGGAGTGATAGCAGGCTGAGGGCTGGTAGAGAACAGAAATAAAAGTTTGTCTCTTGTTTCTCAGGATTTCTAGGGCCTGATAATGAGGGAAGGGGCATGAAGACATGGCTCGCTTGGTCACAGAGTGGCTGCTTGTCTCATAAAATGGAATTTATTACGCTAACCACATTATCAGGGGCTGGAAGCAGAGCTCAAGCAGGACCCAGAGACCAAATGGCCCGGCTTGAGCAGGGGGCTGGACCAGATGACTTCCAGAGGTGCCTTCCAATCTCAACCCCTCTGTGATTCTGTGCAGTCAAACCATGACTTGTCCCTCTCATATCTGTGTTGTTTCTAACATTGCTACTCCTCTTTTTAGCTTTGTTTCCTGGGGCCTTTGACTGTTGCATGAAAATTTCACATGAAATTCCCAAAGGAATTCTCAGAAGAGTGGAGAGGTTTGAAATCCAGAAAGCTGATGGCCTGTGTCACCTAGAGGCTGTTATGTAAGAGATATTTTGTGTCCTTCGCTGTGAAAGGGATACTACAAGTTAAAACCTATTAGGTAGCACTTAAATCAGTAGAACCTTGGAAAGCTAACACAAATTCAAAAACCAACATTGTATGTGATTTAAAAACTGTCCTTCCTTGTGCTCTTTAAACTTGACTGTGAAAATTTAATTCTTTTTTCAGTAATAATACTGAATATTATTCAGCCTTCTTTGACACTTATTTTTAGAACTGAAAAATTACTCATGCACCTTAAGACTTCTCTGCTTTTTCCAACTATTTATCCCCTAAAACCCTTGCCTAAACTCATTAAATCAGCTTTACTCTTGTAAAAAAGCTAGTTCTATTTTTTTTTTCTGGTATAATGACACACTGTCTGGATTAAATTGGTACATTTTCTAGACTTTTGCATGATAATCATGACAGTCATAATAATTATACAGTGGTCTGCTCATTTATTGGCCATAGAAATGTACTGCTTTGCACTGTGGATCTTTTTGCACTGAAGTAGTAAAGCTTTTTTTCAGATTTTGGAATGTAAGTATAATAATGTAAAACTTAGATCCTAACTTATTTGAAACCAGAAAAAAAGTGAATAAACACAGTATAAAATATAATTTAAGATTAATCAAGTCCAACTTTGTGGCCTTCATAGGCCAATGATAAGTATGATGATTTTTTAAAGGTGGGATTTTTACTTTTTTCTTTGAAACTGACAATCATTTATTTCTATCAGTCTCCACATAAAAGGCAAAAAGTTCTGTGTGAATCCACGGAATAGAAAAGTCAAAAAAATGATGAGGAAGATTAAGCACAAGATTCACAGGAGCGAATCTCATGTTAGAAAGCAGAGAAGAACCAGAATTACCAAACAGAAAGAACAGAAGCAGTAGCAAGATGAAGGAAGCCCCATGATGAAGATACTGTGGCATATGGCACTGTGAGCAAGGATACCAGATTTCACCAGTGATGGACGATTGTAGCATTAAAACGACTTTTCAAATCTCTACATGCCAGAGAAAGCAGAGGCAGAAAACATCACCTGTACTCAGAACAATGCTGATCAGATTACCATACAAATGACAAGGTGTTCCTGGTAATGTCTTGTAGCAAGTGCTCACTGTACCTCCTGGATCTTTTGCCAGACTTAAATCTTCCTCTCTCTCACCCTGCCTTCATGGCAACCTCCCTTGTGATTTCTGTTTTAACACACTGTTTCTTCTCATTCCTCCATTTGTTTCCAGTCCTAACCTTGGTCCTTATTCTTCCCTGTCTCCAATCATCTTTGTGCTGTTGCCTGTTTTGTTTATATTCTTCCAGTCATTAATCTTGCTTTTTTCTTCATCTTACCTAGTTTCACAAACACATTTTCAGATACTTCCAATTTAAGTTGGCAAAAAATATGTCTTTTACCTATTCCAATCTTTGCTCCCAGCTGTTACTATCATGAAATGTAATTTCACTGATAATATCCAACTCTTTTCATAGGACTCAAAGTGTGGCATTCAGAGCTATGCAATAAAGATGATCTCTATTGCTTTTGTTCATTCAGTTCCCTACTCAGATCCTTCAGATGGGTCCTTCCTACTCTCTTCGCTGAATATCTCATAATTAGGACTGAGGTTTACTTGTGTCCCTCAAGGCCTTTTTTTGAAGACTAACAGTGATGACAGTCTGGCCACTCCAAGCCTCTCTTCCACTGCACAGCTCTGCCTTCTCCTGTGTGGCACAGTCCTGATTCCCTCCCTCCTTCCCTGGAAACTTCCAACTAATTTGGTATTTCTACAAAGACATCTCTTTAACAGCACCTCTCCTCACAGACATGTACACAGAAAGCAGCAAATGAGGGAGAAAAGAGGTCTTTAAAAGACTAAGTGCCATAGAATGCATACATCTAGTGAACCAAAAATACTTAATATAGCAGCGCAATTCTGTTCTTTCTCCTCTTCCCCCAGCAATTACTGTTTTTTTCAATCACTGCATTTTAAATGAGCTCCTCCGAGCTGCCTCTCGTGTTTGTTTTGAAATTTTTATGTAAAACTACATCCTGCAAGCATGGGAGAAAGCAAGGCCGATGATAGGGGATAGAAACAGCTGCCAGTAGGTTCCCTAAAGAAGAAAGAAGATGAACAACCACAGCAAGGTCACTTGAGATAAGCAGCATAGTCCTACAGATGCAAATCTGATGAAAGAAACTTGACTCCCTCCAAAACAGATAAGAGAAACAACTACTGCTCTTATAAGCCAACAGTCTTCTGACAGGGATCAGGCAGCTAATATAACTCTTCTTCCAGATTCTAGGGAATATTTTGTACAGCATGTACACTGGCATAGCTCCATCCTCTGCCTGCTGGAACAGTGTGCAGGAAGCCTGCTGCTGGGAGTAAGAGCTGGGGTTGCCCTCTCTGGCTCTGAGCCTGCACAGAGGCCCTTCCTCCCAAGGCTGTGCTCAGCCCACTGCTGAGGCAGAGGATGTGACCCTGGCTGATGCAAGCTGAAATGCCACACACTTTCCACCATTTCATTTGCACTGCCTGGACACCACATGGATAATTAGTTAATGGGTATTACACAGAATCCAACCCCCCTGGGCCCAGGTGAGCAGAACACCAGGAATGCTAAATTGCTGAAGCTCTTTACAATATGGCAGCAGCAGTTTACTGTCTCTGGCAGTTCTATTTTCTTTCTCATGTTCTGCTCTGCATTCCAGATTTTACCTTCTTGCTTCCCTCAGATTCTGGGTGGGTTTATGATGGCATCTGAGCTCCTCAGAGCTGCGCCATCAATGCAAGCAGTGACATTTCGAGTGTATAGTGTACCCAACATACTGACTAAAGCATGGACTGTGCCCTAATTTCTACGGCTGTTCTATGGGAGAGAGCATTCCACAGGATTAGAGCATGGAACAACCTTTCCACACCGATAGGGAAGGGAAGGGAAGGGAAGGGAAGGGAAGGGAAGGGAAGGGTCCATGCTGGTTTAGGTACAGGCTGTTGAGAAGCTCCATGCACTCTTGGCTTGCAGATCTATCCTCTGACAGTTGTAGGATCACAGAATAGCTTCAGTTCTCCCTCCCGTTTGGAAAGCAGAACAGATACTGGTAGTGACTTGTTTGTGTACTGTTAACTTTCCTGGCCTCCTAATCTTTGACTCTTATCAGTTCAGCAATTCCTGCTTCATATTTGAAATTAAAGACCCAACCAAATCTGTAGCTCAAATGTTATTGAAATACTTGCATTTACCAGACCTACTTTAAAAGACAGGTTTTGATATTGTTTACATCTTCCAGTTGTTCAGTGTGATGTCTTCTACCAGGTTCTCCTGGAATCAGTAGATCAAACTGAGAGATTATGAGATTACAAAGTCCACTACCTGCTGCCAACTGAATTTCAAGTTTTGGTTCCTGTGCATTCTTTTGGGAATTGAATTAGAAATAACTTCAACCAGTCATTCAATCTAAATAACCCTTTCCTCCCTAAAATTGGTATATGAAGTATCAAAACAGCACTTGAAAGATCCACTGTCTCATACTGTTTCATTTATCCCTGAACCCTGAAACACAAATATGTAGAAGAAATACCTTCCAGCCTCAAAACCTTCACTTGAGTGACCTCATACTTTCTGTACCTGAGCATTATTTTTGACCTTTGCTATTTTGTACTTGGCAACAAAACAAAATCAATGTAATTTTCACTAAAGTCATCTCAACATCTTGTTTTGTGGAAGAGATTATTAGGGCACATTACTTTGTTTTCCCTGAAAATGCTGAATAAAGTTCTCTTTTCAATGGGTTTAGGTGTCTAAAAGATGTAGTTGGATGCATTTGAAAACCCCAGTGAGCATTTTAGTGGCTTAAAAGAATAACTTCCATTGAATTAAGTCCAAATTAGGCTTGTAATTAATATTCTTGAGAATTCCAGTAAAGGCACTCTTAAATACTTTTAAGAAACAGCTTAACAGATTATTATAATCTGGCTTCTTCATTAATTTTAAGAATTATTAACTTAATGTGACGGTCTCTAAGTCTTTAGGATGCTTTAAAAAATCACAGATAGCATTGCCTAACAACTGCTAAAGAGAAGCAAAGAATATGTTGGTCTATTAAGACAAAACCAGCACGCTGAAGTTGATACTCTTGCTTAAAACTAGAAAGTGAGTCATGAGATGGCAAACACTTTTCTTTCAAAACAGTACTGGGTTAGGAGTTCCCACACACTTTTATACAGCCAAAAAATGTTGATAGAGGCTCAAATTCAAACCCCTCTTTTATCAAAACAGCCTGGATTTTAACAGAGGAAGAGGATATGTGCTTGCCCTCTCAGTCGCACACCTGAGCATGTTTCTGAGACAAGGTTATTCTGAGTTATGCTGAGTTTCTTTGGTAGTACCATCTTTATTAAAACAACCTGTTCTTTCTCAGTTTCCAGTTCTAAGGTTACTGAAGTGCAGCACTCATTTTAATGCATTAGTCCATATTAACAAATAGAATTTTCAAATACAATTTTTGAATAAATATCTCCCTGGGCAGATTGGTTAAACTCTACAGCCATGAAAGGGATATGACCTGCATTCTCACTAGCTGGGCTGGAAATAGTGCAATCACATGTCTGGAGCAAAATTTGGTGAGAGAACTATAATTAACTACTTAAGAGGTTTAGAATAAGATTCACCAACAACTTTAATGATATTAATGCAATCTTTACGAGAAATTAGTGTAAAACAATTGTAGACTATTGCAACAGCAGCATAGGCAGACCCTTTCTTGTGAAGAAACAATTGTAATATTTTATAAGTATTCCCTTGTAAGACTCTGTGGCAGGAAAAGCAAATAGTCCCATAAAGCTGAATAAAAAGGACAACACTATTGACAACAATTATAAAATAAATTGTACTGATTAATAAGAAAAAGTAGGTTCTAGATCTTAGGCTGCAAAGAATTAGTCATCAAACTAGTCTGCAAGAGGAGGACACCTGGACTTGATACAAATTTAAATTAGCAGCTGGATCCATAAACATCCTGAGGAGACAAAAACAATGTTTTTAGCAGTGTAAAGACCAGGTAAATCTCTAAATACCTGGCAGAGATACACAGACCATGGGAAAGAAGGCGATAATATGGATCACCTCCCCAGGCTAATCTTAGTAATTTTGGTGTGCTTTTTTATGAGATCTGTAGAAGATTTAATAAAGAAGATTATTTTTTAGCTCTGCATTTAGTGTTGACTATACACACACACAAAAAAAAAAAAGAATTGCAAAACCCAATTCTGATTTCATTTTGAAAGCAAATAAGACATTTATCAGAAGGAAACCCCCACCTAAGTGCAGACTCCCTGGTGAGCAGGTTTACATTGTCAGGAGCAGCAAGAGTGGGTGCAGCCAGAGCCGTGACAAGGCAGTAGGCAGGGCAGCAACCTGGCCAAGGGCACGCTCTCACAGTGCCCAAACAAACATGGAGAGCAGGGCCAGTGATGGCAAAACAGAGACAGCCAAGAGTCCAGGTTTCCGGACAAGTCTGTAGAGATGAGTATGTGGGAGGTGAAGCTGGGGGGTCAAGTCACTGGGTCAGGATCAGCAAGGGTAATACCAGGCATAGGCAAATTCAGGGTGCCCCTCTGGTAAGGGCCCAACTTTGAACACGGCTCCCAGCTAAAAGGGAAGAGGTGGCCATGGAGGCTCCTCACAACTCCATCACAGTGCTTTCTCCAGGGCAGCCCCATCCCAGGCTACCTGACATGTGGGAACCAGAGCTGGCCTTCCGCACTGGCAGCTGAGCCCCCAGGGAGCCGGGAGATGGACTGCTCCATCTGCTCCCCAGCACAACTTCCATTAAACCAGGACAGTCCAGCCATTCCCATGTCAGGAATATTTTGCCACCAAAGCGTATGTTGAGAGGCTGGTATTAGGAATCCATTTTGATGTCTAGAACAAGGATATAGCTCTGGTTCTGGTTCTTTGCTTTTGATTGGTTTTTGGGTTGTTGTTTTGCTTGCTTGGTTGGTTGTTTAGGGGGTGTTTTGTTTTTTGTTTTGTTTTTGTTTTTGGTTTGGTTTGGTTTTGTGGTAGGAATGGAAAAGAAGAAGGAATTGAAGTTTTACAGTCCCAGAGCAGAAGATGAACTTTCCTAACAAGCTCCTTTGGTCTGTAGGCACAGGAGGAACCAGTGTGCCTATGTGATGTAACTATGCCATCACCAACTGAGTTTGCATTTTGTCAACACGTTTTTTTCAGAATAACAAATTGACTGGAACAAGCTTATCAGGAGACTGCAGGGTAACACGTGCAGACAAAACTTCTCTTGATTTCTCAGTACCGTTTCTCAATCCTTGCACTACAGATAGTAATGTGACAAATCTGTGATGATTTTGCATGACAACGGCAAAACAAACAGTTACGAGTTCAAAACAGACTGAACAAACAGGACAGGAGTTAACTCTTTCAATGATGGCTTTTCCATTTCTTTTGCAGTATTTTTACCTGCCCCTAAAATGGCGGTTTAACACCCTGGAGTGGTGTGAGGTGAGCAAGGTGGTGTCCTCTGCTGGGTACAGCAGTCAGAGCTCACAGAACCTGACAGCTCCTAAGGGAGTACATTTCCTTGACTTGAGCAGTGATTTACAACCCAATTATCCAGGCTGTAAAATTTCTGTTCGACTTTTGTCAAGCAACTTCCCATCTGCAACAGAGGCTTGTGCTTGCAGTTTTCTGGGGGTGTGCAGCAATGGATTAGGTGGATATAAATCATCGCACGGCCTAAAGGCAAGCGAGGCTGGCAGGAGGAACTCACAAATTAGCTAACTGCCAGTTTGTCAGACAGCAGTAACTCCGTGATGTGCGGCTTGGCACAAGGAGGATTTAACGAGCTCGGACGAAAATGTTACGGGAAGATCCAGGAGAGGGCAAGGCAGGACATCCATCATATCCTCGTGAAGCAATTCTGTTGGCAGAGCCCCGCGCGAGCCCCGGTGCCAGGGCACGCCGGGGTCGGGACACGCCGGAGTCGGGACAAACCGGGGCCGGAATAGGCCGGGGCCTGGATGCGCCGGGGCCGGGATGCTCTGAGCGCCTCCGGCCGGGACAGGCGGACACTCCCGTTGCCAGGCAACCGCCTCGCGCCCGGCCCGAGCCCGTCCTACCCTCACCCGCGGTCGGCCGCGCGCTCCCATTGGCTGTCTCCGCCCGGCGCTCGGCTCCCATTGGGCGTCCGCCGCCTCTGCCGCGTCTCCATTGGCGCACCACCCTCTGCCCACGCCGCGTCACTTTCTCACGCCATTCCCCCCGCCCGCTCCGCCCGCCGCGCGCCGGGCAGGGGGCGGGACCTGGGGCTGCCGCGGC
>VYXC01010734.1:323384-354461 GCA_013397175.1 Platysteira castanea | reverse complement strand
AAAAGGCAAAAAAAAGAGGAGGGGGAAAAAAGGGGAAAAAACATCCCAAAAAGGTGTGTCAGGGTGTCCTAACTTAGGTGTCACCCCGCGCCGGCCGCTGTCCGGAGTATCACGGCCCGTGGGGCAGCGCAGCGGGCGACGCTCACTGCCTGGGCAACCAGGTGCCTCCCGAAAGAACCGCATCCCGGCACGAGGGTCCCCGCCGCTGCCTCCCGTCTTGCCCTCGCGGGAGGCCCGCGGCTGTGTGAGCTGCGGTGAGCGGCTGCTGCGGGNTGCCCCGCCTCGGAGGCCACCAAGAAGCCTTCGGTGTGTTCCTTAATTGCCTCTTCAGTGTCGCGACAGCGTCGCCCTCCCAAGTCGGGAAAGGCGGAGCGAGCGTGTCCCCATGCCCACGCCACCTCCCGTCGCCCAGGCAAAGGCAGCCGGGTGCTTCCCCAAGGGATGCCGCCGCCTTCTTTCCTGATGGCGTTTGCCGCAGGGGTGTGGGCATTCCGGCGCCCAGCCGTGTTGCTGACGGAGCCCCGTGCTCGGATGTGCCGCCATCCCCGCGGGTGAGGCCGGACGGCTCCATCCACGGTTCCGTCCCCGGGGCTCTGCGCAGTTTGCCCGTATCCCGGCGCACGGAGGTGAGCGAGCATCCCGCGGGGATGCCCGTCTCGGCCCATCCCGGCGCCCGGGGGAGCTGAGCGTCCCGCGGGGATGTGGCCGCGGTCCGGGCGCACGCGGCGCCCTCTGGTGGCGGCAGCGGTGTGGTGCGCGCGAGTGTCATCTGCGGGTCCGTGCGGGAACGAGTCGGTGATGTCACAGCCGGGGCTGCCACGGGCACAGCCCGTCCCACTGGTCCTCTGGAGCCAAAGGTATCGCTTGTAGCAAACAAGGCCGGGACTTATTTTCTACCTTTGAGTAAAGTGTTCCGTTAGAATTAAAAACGTAGGCAGGAAATAACAGAGTCAAACTATTGACAGAGTCTGCTCAAATTCCTCAGAAAGACAATTAATGCCACCAGCTGTTAGGAGAGAACGTGTTTTGGGTAACACCAGCGGAAAGAAGGAGCTTGTCTTACGCTTCTCATTCATTCCCAGCGGAATCATAAGGAGACAAAAAATAAAGCAGGTTTCTCATTTCCATAAATAAAAGCATTTGGGATTCTTGGTCCTTTAAAACAAAACATACTTCTGAGAAAGCTTTCATTTTCAGTAAAAGTGATAGAATGTTGTTTGCTGTTTGACCAGGAAGACAAAAGACTTTCTGTTTTACACTGAGTAAACAATTTTGTTTTCTGCAATGACTGACTGACTCAAGATGTCATATGTCACATTTCCTTCAGTGGTCAGAGTATGCTTGAAAAGCAGTGCTTCTCATGGCAGCCCGGTAGCCCAGACTGCTGTCCTGCTAGGTGTGACTGGTGAGCTTGGTATTTGGTGAGCCTGGGAACATGACAGAAACACCCCCCCTCTAGTTGTGTTCTGCACAAAGTTTTCTGATGAGAGAACAGCAGCAAGTAGTATCACTTGAATGCCAGTTTTGGCATGTCAGAGTTCTGTAAGGAGTAAGTGCAGAACACACTGGTCTTCCTCAGCCCTCACCAATAGTGCAATTCCTTCTGGCATACTGATTTTCCCAATTATTCACTGCCTGGTTAAAAGCTCCTGTTCTCCTATGCCCATTACTTGTCAAGTCCATTACTCATGCTGCATGCAGGCTTCAGGGAGACCTTGCTGCACCCTTTCAGTACTTACAGTGAGCTTATTAAAAGAATAGAGGGAGAGGGACTTCTTGCAAGAACGTGTAGTGACAGGACAGGGGGGAATGGTTTCAAACTGAAAGAGGGTACATTTAGATGAAATGTGAGGAAGAAATTTTTTACTGTGAGGGTGGTGAGGCACTGGCATAGGTTGCCCAGAGGAGCTGTGAATGCCGCATCCCTGGAACTGCTTAATGCCAGCCTGGAGACATTGAGCAACCTGGTCTAGTGGAAGGTGTGCCAACCCATGGCAGGGGGGTTGGAATAAGACGATCTTTAAGGCCCCTTCCAACCTATCCATTCAATGATTTTTGTATAAATTTTAAATAAAATTAAGCCTCTTGAGATTCTCTGCAGCCTCCAACTTTCAGCTTTCTGGTCCTTGGAGCAGCAGAGAGCTCTGCTCTGGGGACACGGCTCACCCTCAGTGTGGCTGCCAGACACTGATGAGCTGGTATTTCCTTTTTGAAAAAATCCTTGTGAAAAAAATGAGGTGTTTTGTGCCAGAAAGAGAGCTGGACCCCAAAGCCCTTTTCCAAGCTGGTACTTTGGGATCTGTCTGTGGGTAGTGTGTCTTACATTCACATGGGAGCCAAAAAGCTTCTTCCTCCCCTGCAGTGCTTGTTCAGATCTGGGATAAAACACAGCTTCTGGAGCCAAGTTTTGGACCCCAGCGCTGCTCTGTGTTCCCAAGCCGTGTGACTTGTTCACGGTACTGGTGAGAAAGGGCGTGCCCTTGCTCCCCGCAGCTCCTGGGGACTCTCTGGACCAGCACACTCCCTCTCCTGGCCGTGGCTTCAGCAAGTCGGTGATGGCCAGTCCAACAGCATCAGCCTGCTGCTGTGCCATAACAGATCTATAATCCTGCCGACAGCTTCCAGGAGGCAGGAATAATGAAGGTTTTGCTCAGTTTGTGGGTTGCTTGGGGTTTTTTTATCCGTATAGTTTAAAGTAAAATAGTAAAATCAACATACAGAGATACGGCATCGCTCCACTGTGCAAACAGAAGTGAGGTGCCGAGGGCTTGTCCAAAATAACAAACAAACGAAACCAAAACCGGACAGGAAGCCTCCTCAAACTGGGAATTTGGGTGCTGGAGAATTCAGTTGTGTTTCCTCGCGGGGTTTTTGCCGGGTGCCGAAGACAAGCGCGGCTTCCCGGCGCTTCCCGCAGCCCCGCGCTGTGCGGGCGTGGCGGCTCCCGGCGCACGCGCACTGCCGGCGGCGCGCATGCGCGGCTGGCAGAAGGCGGCCATGGGATTCCGCAGCGTGTAAGGGCCGGGCGGCGCGGCTGCGTGAGGGCAGAGGTGGGACGGCGGGCGGGCGGAGGGCTGCGCGCTGTGCTGGGCGCACCCTGCGGGTGGGACGCGGTGCGACCCCCTTCCCGCCCCTTCTCCCGGCTCCTGCCAGGCTGCCGGGCGGGTTATGGATAACCTTGACGTGTGGGGGGGCGGCAGCAGGGGACACAGACAAGCCGAAATTGGTTGTTTTGCTTAAAACTGCACAGTGCGCTGGCTGTAGGGCCTTTCTTCGTCCCTTTACATAGCTGGTCCTGGCTTCTGGAAGAAGCCCGGTGAGGTCAGTGCGGCGGTGCTTGGAGCTGGGCACGGAAGAGATGAGTGCTCTGTAAGGATGTGAGCCAAAGAGGATGGTGCCGGGCTGTGTAATTGAGGTAGGGTTGAAGTAATAGGGTGTAGTATATCCTTGGGGGTAGTAAATCCTCAAGTGTGGTGACAGGAAAGTTGTGGGGTTAGAATTAATTCGATTGACCTGTGTCACTGTGTTTAAAAATAAAAATTATTTTGAAGAGTTCTGTCCTGTTTAAAGAAGCTTATTTCCTAGTAAGGGGTTTCATCTAGCAACGCTAATAAAAATATCCAGTGTTTCCAGCTTGGTTATATGCAAAATTGAGATTTTGCATATAAACAGAAGTAAGATAATGAACGTTAGTTTCTCAAACACTTAACGCTCGGTAAGTGTGTGTTTTGCTTCAGAAAGATAGCTTAGGCTTAACCTACATCTGTTCATCTCCAGGGCTGAAATTTGTATTTTCACTTAATTAAAAAAACCTTACAAAACTCAAATGATGTTTACAGTATGCTCATACCAGAGCTTCACCAGAGGCAAAGGCTTGCCTTCTGCAAATGACCTTATAGAGTACGTGCAACACAACTTCCTCCATAAAACTGCAGGAACTGAAAGTAGGTCCCTCTAAATATATGTGAATAAGTCACATGGGTTTGTGGTTTTCTTTTTTTTCTTAAAGATCTGCCACGATGCCTGGGTCTCTTCCAGTGAATGCTGAATCCTGTTGGCCCAAAGATGTGGGAATTGTGGCACTGGAAATCTATTTTCCCTCTCAGTATGTTGACCAGACAGAGCTGGAGAAGTATGATGGTGTGGATGCTGGGAAGTACACCATTGGGCTGGGCCAGGCAAGGATGGGGTTCTGCTCTGACCGGGAGGATATCAATTCCCTCTGCTTGACGGTGGTTCAGAAGCTCATGGAGAGGAACAACCTTTCCTATGATTGTATCGGGAGATTAGAAGTTGGAACGGAAACCATAATTGATAAATCAAAATCTGTGAAGACTGTCCTGATGCAACTTTTTGAAGAGTCTGGTAATACAGATGTAGAAGGAATTGACACCACCAATGCCTGCTATGGAGGCACTGCTGCTCTTTTTAATGCTATTAATTGGATTGAGTCCAGTTCCTGGGATGGTAAGTCAAGGGTATTTTCTTGAAAAGTTACATCATCTCTACATCAGTCTGCCCTACTATGACAGAGTTCATGTTTAACCGTATAAAGCCCAGAGGGTAAACTGTTCTTCTCTTCAGAAATCTTTTTCTTGAATGCCCCGGGCATTTGCCACTAGTTCAGTTGTAGTATGAAGAATAATGACGTAGCTACTAATGTAAAGGTCTTCTGTAAATTTTGGTGATTGCTAGTTGAAATGTGGGGGAAAAGTCCTTTAATCTCCGTGTCATTTCCTCAGTAACTAAAGTCTAAAAATTGCTGATGAATGTTAAGATATGCCAGACTCACGGCTCCTTCTCACCATTTTTTCTGTGTGTTTTTCACCAGGACGCTACGCCCTCGTGGTGGCTGGAGACATCGCTGTGTATGCCTCTGGAAATGCCAGGCCCACTGGGGGAGCTGGTGCTGTTGCAATGCTGGTCGGCCCTAATGCACCACTGATTTTTGAGAGAGGTTAGTCCTGTGGGAGACCGTACACTGTTCAGGTCGGATAACTGCATTTGTCCTGAAGCCTCTTCCCTGGTTTTTTGTGCCTTGCTGAAGCAGCGGATTAACTCCTAGTAACGTTGGAAGTTGTTCTTTGTCTCCTCTTGCTCTTGGCTAATGCAGCCTAGTCTTGTTACAAAACACAGCAGGGAACAATTAGAGATGCTTCTGTTTGTTTATTTCCTTGAGGATTCTCCAGTAAAATTGATAGAGTAATACTAAAGCTGAATAACACAACATTCTATTTCCAGGACAATTGGACAACAGTCCTTTATTGCATGTGTTTGTCATGCTCAGTCCTACTCTACTTTGCAGGCAATTGAAAACTGTGTGAAACCTTAGCTTAAAAAGCCTGAAGTGCTATGAACTGGGGCTATGAAGTGCTGGACTGGGGCCAATACTGCTTCTTTTCCCACTTGTGCCAACTGATGCATCCCAGTTGACTCAAAGCAGCTGAATAAACTAATTTTCAACTTCTGTTGATTTCTGTCCACCAGGGCTGCGTGGAACCCACATGCAGCATGCATATGACTTCTATAAACCAGACATGGTCTCTGAATATCCTGTAGTGGATGGCAAGCTCTCCATACAGTGCTACCTCAGTGCATTAGACCGGTGCTACACCGTCTATCGCAACAAAATCCACGCCCAGTGGCAAAAGGGTACGTAGCCTCTGCTGATGATACTGCAGATCAGCAAATGCTGGAGTGTGTACTACACAGACAGTTTTAGTATCTGATCTAAAGACTAGGCTATGAGTCTCTTCATGTTTGTATCTTCTGAAGCAATTGAAATATTTTCTCTCTCCTGTAAGAAATTATTTCTTTCTGTTTTGGGATGGCTGAGTTCCTGACAGTCTGTAAGCAGTAGTGTCTACAGGTGTTTGTTGGTGTAATGTACAATACCGTGGTTAAAAGCATGCTATTGCCTACTTCCATCCAAGCTTTTAAGAAACGTAGGTTACTATTTAAATGTTATGTAATGAGACTGAATTTTTTTTTTTTAACCCAATATGTTTAGTGATTGCTTCAATTATATTAAGAGGCATAGGTCTGAAGAGACGCAAATTAAGTAGATTTTTATGTCACGATGCTGGGTAGGAATACAGAGATACTGTTAAACACAGCTTTTTTTCTAGAAAAAGAGCAAATACTGTTAGCTGATGCAAAAGGTGGTAAAAAAAAGAATTTTTAAATAGAAGCAGTGCAGTGTGTTAAGGGCACTTGACAGCAGTAGTTAGTGTTACTTGTACGTTTGTGTCTCTTCTATGCCAACGTGTTATGATGACTGATGTCCTGCCAGCTCCCTGCTTTATTTCCATAATTGAAGTGAGTACTAAACATAGGTTGTAACACAACACTTCTGCCACTTCCAGAGGGGACAGACAGACGTTTCACCTTGAATGACTTTGGATTCATGATCTTCCATTCTCCGTACTGTAAACTGGTACAGAAATCCGTGGCTAGACTCTTGCTGAATGACTTTCTCAGTGACCAGAACCCAGAAACAGCAAATGGTGTTTTCAGTGGTCTGGAAGCTTTCAGGTGAGAATGGCTGCTGTCTTCCTTATTCACATGATTAATTACACATCCAAGGTGTGTTTTTACTTTATGCTATTTTAGTAACTGTTTCTGAGCTTCATTTTTTTTTCTTCTCTTTTGAATAGGGATATAAAACTTGAAGATACATACTTTGACAGAGATGTGGAAAAAGCTTTTATGAAAGCCAGTGCAGAGCTCTTCAATCAGAAAACCAAAGCTTCATTACTTGTATCCAATCAGAATGGAAATATGTATACCCCTTCAGTCTATGGTTGCCTTGCCTCTCTTCTAGCCCAGTAAGCATAAAACTGGGAAAAGCTGTTTATGAATAAGGTTATAAAAGGTTTTTGTTTCACAAAGTCTTTTTTAAAAGCATCGTCTAGCAAACCTTTTCGTACAAGATTGCCTTAAGCAGAAAAAAAAAAGTTAAAACACTGTTCTGCACACACGTTCAGTTCAAGTGACAAGCAGAATGAAAATGTCTGTCAGAAGCTGATCCAAAACAGCTGTGTACTGCCTCGCGAAGTAGGATCTTATTTGTAAGGTGGCATCTCTTCTCAGCCCCAACCTTCCCCCTCTCCCTTCCTCTAGAAACACTCCTGAGGTGGAAAATTCAAATGTCTTCTCTGTCTTATTATAATAAGCAAAGCCAAATTAAATTAGCATTTAATTAATGTTTTTTTCAAATACAGTCTTTTGCAAGATCATATTAAGTTTACATAAGCTACTCCTGGGTTTTCTTTTTTCTTCTTTTTTCTCTATTTTTCTTCATTCTGACGTTGCCTTCCATGATGTGTTTATTCATTTTAAGCTTTAGTTTGCTTAAGAATGAAATCTGGCTGCCTTCATCATATTCTGGGCATTTCTCAGGCATGTTTTACTCTAGGCAGCTTTGGAACTCATCACGTAGCAGCAGTATTTGAATTTGTGTTTTTAAAAGTCAGCATTTATGCACATAGCATTCTGAATATGTATTATAGACACTATAATTTGCTGGCTGCTTTTCCAAAGCTAGCTGCAGTTTCTAGATATTTAAAATTGGCACTTTGGCTTAATTCTGACTTTAAAAAACTGTTGTATGATTTGCAGGTACTCCCCAGAGCAGCTCGCAGGACAGAGAATCAGCGTGTTCTCATATGGTTCTGGTTTTGCTGCTACCCTATATTCCATCAGAGTGACACAGGATGCTACTCCTGGTGAGTGACAGGAGGTGATGTCAACTACCTCCCTTGCACAGCTCGCTCTTGATGCCTTGTTACACAACCCACTAGCATAAGTAAACCTGCAGGGCAGTTTTAATGACAGCAGTGCCACACTGAGAATGTCCAGCTCCAGGGAGTGTTTAAGTGTCTTCTTGAACAAATAAATAATATTCTTGAAATGCTGTTAAATGTTTTGAGTTGGTAATTGGGAATATTTTTAAATTACTAATACCTGAGTATTAGTACTTTGAATGGGCTTGAAATGTTCACATGCCTAGTGTGCAGTTCTGAGTACTGGCTCCACCTTACATGATGGTTCTACATTGCAGGTTCTGCACTGGACAAAATAACTGCCAGCCTTTCTGATCTCAAAACAAGACTTGACTCAAGAAAGTGTATCGCACCTGACGTCTTTGCTGAAAACATGAAGCTCAGACAGGAAACACATCATTTGGGTAAGAACTTAATAAATGTACATAATTCCTACTCCTAGAGCAAAATTCTCATCACTTAATCCACCTGCGTTTAAATGCTTAGGGTGTAGAATGAAGGAAATGTCCAACCCTTTCTGCTTCTGAGTAGCTCATGTTCATTGGCCCAATATGTCTGAAGTAAAAATGCTGGCTTGTTTTTTTCTGTCTTAGTGCAGCCAGTCTGCAAAGGTCTATGTTGGGTAAAACTCTTACCAGGAAACAACTAACAGTGTGTTACTCCCTTTTTTTACAGCCAATTATATTCCACAGTGTTCAGTCGAGGATCTGTTTGAAGGAACATGGTACCTTGTGCGTGTCGATGAAAAACACAGGAGAACTTATGCTCGGCGCCCACTCATGAGTGATGGACCTCTGGAAGCAAGAGTTGGAGTTGTCCACCCAGGCATTGTTCATGAGGTGAACACTCGGCACTCTTTTAAAGTTTGATGTAAATGGTTGGAACCATTTACATGTTTGTCTTAGCATGTGCATGTGTGTTAAGAGGAAGTGGTTTTATGAGTTACATTGAATACTTTGTTAACACGTGTAACATGCAAGCCAGAAGTAAAAAGTTGAACATGTGATTTTAAAAAGTACATTTCATCCTAAAAAGAACGAAACTGCACCAGAATGAAAGAAGAACAAACTGGCTCTTCTCACACAATCTGTTTGCATGAAGCATGACCAATTTGATTGACTTAAAGCCAAGCCGTCCATTGTAGCATGAATGTTATTTGAGAGTTGGACTAGCCTTGAAGTATGAATGTCTGTGAACTGGAAAACTGTATTTAATGTCTTTTTTCCCTTCTTCTTAGCACATCCCAAGCCCTGCTAAGAAAGTGCCAAGAATCCCTGCAACAACAGAATCTGAAGGCGTTACTGTCGCCATTTCCAATGGGGAGCATTAAGATACCTCTGTGAGGTGGGGAAAGAAACAAGGTGTGAGGACAGGGTGAGAGAGAGAGAAAAAGGATTGCAGTAGCACTGAAGTTTCAGTGTAAAGTAGTACTTAATTGGAGCATGAAAAAACTGTTAAGCTCCTTGAGAAAAATCATCGTAATACAGTATGCTAATTTTTATAGTATTTTCAGAACACTAAAATCAGGAGTATATTGGAGATTCAGAGGGACTTGCCAGGTGCTGTGGGGATTCCTTAACATGTCTGAATTTTTTTAATTGTGGAGAAGTAGCTGTAGTCTATTACAAAGTCTTCATACACAGAAAGAAAAAAAAAAGGAATCTTCTGCCTGCTCTTCCATGTAAAATGACTTGAAACCTACACTGTTAACTTCTACTAGTACTCAAGCGTGTGCAAAATAGTCCAAGCTTTTAATGTTAGGGTTCTCAGTGCCTTGACAATAAGCAGTCAACCTTCTGAATACTGCAATTCTCTTTCACTTTATCACCTTCCCTTTCATCTCCCAGTCTGCCTCCTGTCACCCCATTGCTTTGGGACAGGCATAGAACCAAGAACATCCATTGTTGGAATAGAATCTCTCTTCCGTGTCAAAGTGACTGGATCAAGAACGGCTAGGCTGACAAGTGGTTTTCGTAGAAGAAACTCTGGGATCCACCGTGTTAGTTATTATGTAATGCCTCCTAACATTTTCTGTGTTTTATACCTGCATTTTAAGTCACAGGAGTCTGGGAGGAAAGATGAAGAGGAAGGGAGGTAATAAATTTTTCTTTTAAGGACACGGGATCATTGATTTGGTACCATAATGGATTGTTTAGTAGGAATATGGAAGACAGCAGAATTTTCAAATAAAACTTAGAGATATTGTCCAGCTCTTTTAATCGGCTAATGAAGAGAGTGATCTTCATCACTTTGTCTGGAACTCTGGCCTATTACTCATCTTTATGTAACACATTTCCAAAAGACTCTTTCTAGCTTTGAATTTGGCTTTGTACTTTGAAGTCCTTTTCACTATTGGTAATACTGTAGGAGTGGAGTCTTTTATTTCTTTCCCCCCTCCCCCAATGTGCAAGCTAAAGCTATCCATTTTGCAAGCAGTAGATAGAGTGGTTATGGGGAGTCCATTCTGGTAGATTTTTAAAGTCCAGATTGGAAATGAACTATGATATGAGCCTTTTAAGCTTGTAATATATATATATATACATACATACATATATATATATATATATATTTAAGTTGAGCTAATGTACAGAATGAAGTTTCATTGAATTTATTTCTTTGCTAATTCTACAAAGCTACATTACTTAATATAAAGTAGCAAATAATGATTTCTCTGTTAATTACAGGTTTTTTGTCTGTGTAATGAAGTGTTTGTATTACTTGTCACTCATTAGGATTTGATAACTTGCTGTATTTGTACAGTCAAGCTTTGGTAAAATAGTTGTTTATTATAAATTGATGAATACTAATCTGTTTGTTCTGCTGACAATGATGGAGCAATGCATGATGATAGTGTTTGCAAGTATTTTGGTTTAGGTTGCTCTCATGAAACTTAACCTTGGCACCTGTAAAACAAACTGTCATGGAACAAAGTCCATTGCTGGCAGTGGACAAGCCAAGAAGTGAGCTACTGGCACAGACCTCACAGGTGTGTGAGGCTGATTCTTTATTAAAATAAAGTTTGAGATATTTGAAACCTGTTGGAGTAGTGCTGACTTGTTGGGTTTTTAGGATGGATTTTTTTTTCTTTAACAGGAAAGAGGAAGCTGGCTCTGGTAGAAACTCAAAGTTGTGGGTTCACAAGCTGTGTGGACATGCTGCATTTTTTCTTAGTGTCATTCCATTACACAAGTGGAAAAGAGTTGCTTNGCCTTGACAATAAGCAGTCAACCTTCTGAATACTGCAATTCTCTTTCACTTTATCACCTTCCCTTTCATCTCCCAGTCTGCCTCCTGTCACCCCATTGCTTTGGGACAGGCATAGAACCAAGAACATCCATTGTTGGAATAGAATCTCTCTTCCGTGTCAAAGTGACTGGATCAAGAACGGCTAGGCTGACAAGTGGTTTTCGTAGAAGAAACTCTGGGATCCACCGTGTTAGTTATTATGTAATGCCTCCTAACATTTTCTGTGTTTTATACCTGCATTTTAAGTCACAGGAGTCTGGGAGGAAAGATGAAGAGGAAGGGAGGTAATAAATTTTTCTTTTAAGGACACGGGATCATTGATTTGGTACCATAATGGATTGTTTAGTAGGAATATGGAAGACAGCAGAATTTTCAAATAAAACTTAGAGATATTGTCCAGCTCTTTTAATTGGCTAATGAAGAGAGTGATCTTCATCACTTTGTCTGGAACTCTGGCCTATTACTCATCTTTATGTAACACATTTCCAAAAGACTCTTTCTAGCTTTGAATTTGGCTTTGTACTTTGAAGTCCTTTTCACTATTGGTAATACTGTAGGAGTGGAGTCTTTTATTTCTTTCCCCCCTCCCCCAATGTGCAAGCTAAAGCTATCCATTTTGCAAGCAGTAGATAGAGTGGTTATGGGGAGTCCATTCTGGTAGATTTTTAAAGTCCAGATTGGAAATGAACTATGATATGAGCCTTTTAAGCTTGTAATATATATATATATACATACATACATATATATATATATATATATTTAAGTTGAGCTAATGTACAGAATGAAGTTTCATTGAATTTATTTCTTTGCTAATTCTACAAAGCTACATTACTTAATATAAAGTAGCAAATAATGATTTCTCTGTTAATTACAGGTTTTTTGTCTGTGTAATGAAGTGTTTGTATTACTTGTCACTCATTAGGATTTGATAACTTGCTGTATTTGTACAGTCAAGCTTTGGTAAAATAGTTGTTTATTATAAATTGATGAATACTAATCTGTTTGTTCTGCTGACAATGATGGAGCAATGCATGATGATAGTGTTTGCAAGTATTTTGGTTTAGGTTGCTCTCATGAAACTTAACCTTGGCACCTGTAAAACAAACTGTCATGGAACAAAGTCCATTGCTGGCAGTGGACAAGCCAAGAAGTGAGCTACTGGCACAGACCTCACAGGTGTGTGAGGCTGATTCTTTATTAAAATAAAGTTTGAGATATTTGAAACCTGTTGGAGTAGTGCTGACTTGTTGGGTTTTTAGGATGGATTTTTTTTTCTTTAACAGGAAAGAGGAAGCTGGCTCTGGTAGAAACTCAAAGTTGTGGGTTCACAAGCTGTGTGGACATGCTGCATTTTTTCTTAGTGTCATTCCATTACACAAGTGGAAAAGAGTTGCTTAGGCTGTTGTAAAACAATTTTATCAGGGCCACATTTTAAGGTAACTTAAAATGCTTTTATATGGAAACTGTTCATAGTGGAGGAATTAATACTGACTTTAAGAAACAGAATTAATCTTAATTACTGTTTTATAAAAAATTGTATTGTTTTATTACCCTTAGAAAATCTGCGAAGGAGGCTTGGTTCTTGCGTTGTACATACCTGAGCCTCGCTGAGTCCAGTTTCCCAGGGGTGGCTTTTCAGAGTCGTTCTCTTGCTCATTTATATAAATTACTCCTTCTAAAGTGAACTGATTGTCCCATTGGTGTCAGGACAGATAAGGCATCTGCCTTTAAATGTGAAAGCACCAGCTGTACCTGGGTACACCTTGTATTGGGTATCTTACCATAACTAAACTCACAGCTTCTACCTCTTAGCTTAGGCATGTCAGCTGTCCCTGTTCAGAGAGCAGCTACCACACTTGCTCTTTGCACTAGAGTTGATGCTGTTGAAGATGTAAGTACCGAATAAGCCATTAAAGCTGAAATTGGAGTATCTGCATTTTGATGATGCTCAGAACAATTGGAGTTGTCAGACTGTCCAGCTTTTAACTTGGAGTGGTCAAGTTTCTGCCAGCTTTGGTTGCCAAAGCAGGATGGCAGGAGTGAGGACAAGCCTGTAATGCTCAGTGGATATAGGCAGATTTTGCTGCTGCTTGCATTCAGCTACTGGTAACAAGGGTTAAGGCAAGAACTTAAAACTACATGGATTTTGGAGTACGCTTAGATCTTTCTTTATTGGAGTGCAGCTGGAGTCCAAGCAGTTCCAGACTGGCAGAATTGTGCAAGCAGTGGAAGGCGTCAGAAGGGTAATTGATCGTAGCCCAACCAGTCAGGCACCCACACATGCAGGGTTAAAGTACTGAATCCTGATTTGTCTTTTGGAATCATGACAAGTTGGGAACTGCAGCCAACAACAGCTTTGCTGTTTCTTGAAAGAAAGTAAAATGCTTTTAAAAATTAACCTGTTAAATTTGATAAGGAAGTTCAAAAGCAGAATTTGCAGTTGTTTAGATTATGGTCTAGTCTCTGCTTAAATTTAGTTCTCTGCAAAAACTGCCCTGGTTTGCAGTGGCAAACTTGTGTCAAGGTTAGGTACGGCTTTTCAGAAGTTAGCTGTTATATGCCTGTACAGAATATCTCCCAAGTGGGTTAAGTGCAGTACCATGGTGTTTATTAAAAGATCCCCTCCACTCGTGATCCTTTCAGGAACTGGGTTCTTGCGCTGGCTATACCAAATGTCTGGAGAAAAGGGTCAAAGAAATGCATGAGAGCTCTGTATTTGAGTGCTTCACCATCACTTGAGAAATGAAAGCAAATGAGGCATTTTTGGTTTATTCAAAAATTACAAAAAAATATGACACTAGAACTTAAGGATAAGTGAATAATCCCCATGAATAATCCCCTTTGTCAGATGTGCTGAGCATAAAGCCTGCCGTGCAATTTTATAAAATGGAACACAGCTTGGATGTGTGCTTAATCCCACTGTAAGAATTGATTCCGTTCCTCGAGTCTTCTTCTTTTGGATCTGGCTGGGACATGATAGGAACAGATTCAAGTGCCCTTTTCTTCTGTACTCTGTGCAACACAATTCTGTAGACCCCCGTTATGGAGCTGCGTGCACCCCTTCCCCGGTTGTTTTGAATGTGCTGTTCTGTGATTCCCAGATCTTCCAGAATATTTTTCACTTCAATTTCTTCTTCTTTGAGTGTACTGATGTCTGATAAATACTTTGGATCCAGTTTAAATGTCTGTAAGGGTTTGGGGAACTGTATTCCTTGCATCCATTCACTGTTCATAATCAGTTTGACAGAGTATCGCTTGGTTGGTACTGGCTGAAGGACTCCTTTTATCAGTTTCTGGCAATTTTCTGAGAGGCAGGGCGGCAACGTGTATGTCCCTTCAAGAATGCACTTTTTCAGTTTGCCTACTGTATCTGCCCGGAATGGCATGCTACCTGTCATCATAAAGTATAAGAGGATTCCCAGTGCCCAGATGTCTACATAGATGCCAATATAGCTTTCATCTCGGAAGAGTTCAGGAGCAGCATAAGGAGGAGAGCCACAGAAAGTTTTTAAAGTTTCATCTCTTTTACTTATTGTGCTGAATCCAAAGTCTCCCACCTTAACACAGGTGTTACTGGCATAGAAGATGTTTTCTGCTTTCAGGTCCCGGTGAATGATGTTGTTGTCATGCTGTGGAAGAAGAGGAGGAGTTGGTATTGGTTTGTTCCCAGGAAAGTTCTCAATGGCTACCTCTAAATCGTTAATTACCCCATGGGAGAAGGGGAGTCATCCTGAGCGAAGTCAGAAACTAGTATTGCAATTGGAAAAAGTATTAAACAGATTTAACTTAATTCTCCAAAGATACAAAAACAATTGAGTAGGGGGAGAAGACAGATGCTGGGGTTTTTTAAGCACAGCAGTCTTGTTAACTAATAGCAATTATTTTCATGAAGTAAGTGTATGAGGGCAGCGTGGCTAGTCCTACAAGAACAGACACCTTTATGTGCAAAATCTGTATTTTTTTAGGGTTCACAGCACTTGTTTTTGCAGTTACTGCATGTAAATTACAGATTTAAGCATTTATTTCACCAGCTGAACATTATCACAGGGAAAGTAAGAAAGCTGCAACAATTACATTCTGTGATATCATGTCCTATGAGGAGCTGGTGATGGCAGGTGAAAAGGACCACAAGTTTGTGCCTTGTAATATTTCATGTTGCAGGACACTCAAGTTCAGTGGTGTCTTCTAGTTTTAGAAATCTAAAATACATACACCATAACTTCTACATTCTTCCCTTGGAAATGTCAGAAGTAGCTAAGGACTCAAACTGAATTTGCTCTGCGTAGACATGACATACCTGTCTTGGTAAGTAATAGTTCAGATGCATCTATGGAATAACTAGAAGGAATGGATGAACACTCCGCTTTATCCTTTGGAGTAACATCATGCAGTATCCTGAGTAACATCAATAAGGAAACCCTCTGGCATCCTATTTCAAATCTCATCAGTAACAGCCAGGGATCCTCTGCCCTTGTGGACTGGCAGCAGCAAGATGAGGTTTATGTAATCTGGATGTGATGACTTAGCAAAAGTGAAATGTGCAGAAGTCCTTGTGTGCAAGTGAAGAGGTTAGCCAGCTCAACAGTCTTGAGTTTAATTATAAGAAATAAATGTGGTGTAATTTTGAAACATAAATTCAGTTCCTGTACCTGCAGGATGCCTGTCCTGTGAATAAGGTGTTGAAGCTAATCCACCACTTATAGCATATACAATCATTTTGTCAAAATACGTAAGAAATGCATGCTGTTTATGTAAGCCACGAGCAGTGTGCGATGCAGTTTCTCGAAGCCTGACCTGGGAACACCCTTGTTTCTGACTTCGCCAGAAGCTACTACGTGGCAAGGAGAACAGAAGCCACCGGAGGGCACCCTGAGCTAATTTTAACGAATGTTACTTCTCAGACTTGTAGAACAGTTCTCTGTGTTTTTATTTTTTTGAAGTAGCTGTAATTACTCTGCAAAGTTTAGAGGAGAGGTACCGAAGTAGTTAATTGCTCCTTTTCTGCTTTGACAAGATGCTGTGGGCTCCACACAAATAGTATCATCCTAAGTGTATACACTGAAGACTAGGCAAGAAGTGACTTGCTGGGTCAAGCCTCACAGATTTGCATCGAAGTGAGGACCAGGTATTGACTGTCTTTAAGTGACAGACTCCCACATTCATTAATAAACAAGCAGGATGTTTGCAACACCTAACCAGCCTCTCTGGAAGCGGAAGAATGACTGATCCTGTGTTTTGAAATGGGGAGAGAAGAAACAAAGCTTTGTTCACTGATGCCCACAGCACCTTAAAGCAAACAGAACGCTGTTGCTATAAGGATGATTCCACCCACCAGGTGTTCCCAGTTCAGCCTCCTCCCAAAAGCTGTCAACAGAGAGGCAGTAACTCAAGGTGTATGTGAAAACTCTGATACCTCTAACATAGCTTCTCTAGCTGTTTTGCTTTTCAGAAATGTGGGCCTGAAATTTTGGCTAACAGTAAACCTACTGT
Organism: Platysteira castanea; assembly: GCA_013397175.1. Taxonomy (NCBI): domain Eukaryota; kingdom Metazoa; phylum Chordata; class Aves; order Passeriformes; genus Platysteira; species Platysteira castanea. The sequence goes on along the minus strand of VYXC01010734.1, from coordinate 337,941 downwards.
TGAAAGTCAAAAGAAACATCCACAAAATGTGCTCAGAGTAGTGAGTGCCTGTGTAAGAGCAACTTACCATGTGCTTCACAGCAGACACAATCTGGGAGAAGATTATTTTACACTCTGTTTCTAGCAGCTTTCCTTCTGTACTTATTTTAGTGAAGAGCTCCCCACCTCCTGCATACTCCATCACCAGGTGCAGTTTTGAGAGCGTCTCCACCACTTCATACAGCCTGATGATATTTGGGTGGTGCAGCTTTTCCATGCTGGATATCTCACAAGACAGCAAACGTTGAGTCTTACGGTCTAGCTTCGTCTTGTCCAAAATCTTAATTGCAACTTTCTCTGAGAAGAAAAATATTTTTTCCATGTTAATGCAACAGGTAAAAATGGTAGTAGTATTTACTTACAACAATGCTTGGTTGTAGAAGTGCAATAAAATTTCTCGTCATCAGTATAAAATAAGCTGCAGGGTTTATGTATATAAATATATATATACATATAAACCTGCACTCTTTCACACAACCCATGCCCCCTTCTGTCTACACCATCCTCCTCAGTCCTGAGGTAGCTGAAGGCTGATAGAGTATTGCAAGGGCTGATGAAATCATCTTTTGCCTGGGTGTGCTTTGCTGTGACAGGTCTGAAGGTACAGCATCTGCTTTTGGTATCCAGTGCTGGTAGAGAAAGTCTGAGCTTTTGTTGTTAGCTCAGAGCTCCTCAGATGAGCGAGGTACTTGGAGATAATGGAGGTACTAAATTTGGGTGCTTTGTTTCAGACCAGACAGACAAACTTGGGGAAAATTTAGAGGCTTTGGCTATTTTATTCTGAGCAGTGAAGGAGAACAAGTCGCAGGGATCCTGTAAGACAGCAAATCTAGCCAGCATATGCTGTTCTGGTAATGCAAAGCTGCTGTTAAGTCCTGCATGTTTCTGGAGCATATCTACAGTGAAGCTAAGGACCACAAAACACATATATACATATCTGCAGCTGCACCACATCATCAGGATAGCTCAGAGCGGTATGAGTAGGTCAATCACAGTTGCCCTTACGTTTCTGTATTAATCTGTAGGTTACAGCTTTTGTCTTCACTCTTCTGAATACAGCTGGTATTTGAAGGATTAGTCTGGTTAAAACAGGTTTACAGTGGCTTTGTATAACTTGTCAGGACAGCGAAATTAAAATGGGTCACAGCAATAAAAACAACTATTTATTCCTAGCAAGAAGGGATTTTTGGTTTCTTGGGGTTTTTTTTCCTCAAGACTATCTTAGTCAAACAATCACAGATTTCTTACTAATCTTATTTCTTACTAATTAATCACTTTTAATAAATCTTTCAAAAAAACCCTTCACCTTGGTTTCTAGTAAATGGGAATAAATTAGGAAAAAAGGTATAGTTCACTTGTTGCTGTAAGAAAAGAGTAAGAAGGCTATTACATTTGTACATATGTTCTGGTATAAAAGCATTTGAAGTGTTTTTACTGAATGTTATAAAGTTTTTAACTCAAGTTTAGTATTTCAACATAAAGGATACTTATGCATGTATCTGTACAGATCAAGAAAACTCCACGTTTGGTATATTTACATTTTTTTAGTATGATACATGCATCAATTGATGTCCCAACTGAAGTGCAGCAGATGCTTGAAGCACATGTGATTCTTGTGGTGGAAGGTGCTGAATTATCCCTTGATGTGCCTGTTTTCAGGAGTCTGTGCTGAGTACAGGGCAGTTTTCCTGGCCACACTGCTGCTCTATTACTTGTTCTGTGCTTTCTAGGGAACCCCTCAGGGAAGCAGGTACCTCCTGCGTGGTGTGGAGGTGGGGCGAAGCAGGAGGAAATGCAGCTGCTGGGTGTGGTGCTGGCAGCGCTCTGACTGCTGACCTAGTGAAAGACCCTTGTCATGTTCGTAGCATGTTGATCTCCTAAACCAAGGTGAAAGAGCAGCAGCGTGCAGTAGGTTATATTTGCACAACTAAATGCTTACAACTCTTAAAATCTCAACCATGTAATTTCATCATTACATCTTGATCTACAGAAATTGGGGATATTTGGGCTTTAAAATAAAGTCTTCTTTTGCTGGAATCTATTTTTCCTGGTCAGTTTCCCTGAAAAGTTTTAAAAGGAAAGAGGACGGGAAAAAAAGGTTTAGAACTGGAGGGCTTGATCCTATTCAAACACCACCATAAATCTGGACCCAGCTCCTTTAAATCTACATCACTGCAGTTGCAAATGCATGACATACAAAGAAACCTAGAGTGCAAAAAATCTGGCACCTTCCTTTCCTATTCTACACTTTTCCTTTCTGCTTCCAAACAATGCTTGGTTTACAACTCATCTATTACTCTTGCTTAGCAGCTGTGCTGAACAGAAGAGCATTTTTAGCAGGCAGCTTATTTACCAAAATAATTATAAAGTTAGAAGACATTTTGATTGACTATATGTAGTAAATGCTGAGGTTTGAAAAGTGCTACATGAAATCTTAGTAAGAGAAAGTAGGAAAAGGTTTGGAAATAATTTCATGAAGAAATGGTGTATGCTGTGATGGCAGAAGGGAAAATAATACAAACAAACCAAGTTAAAATTGCTTTTAAAAAAAAGCAAACTGGGTGCCTAGACGTTCCTGCTTTTGCAATTTGTGTCACATTAGACAGACTTCTTGCTAGCTGTAAATTTTTGATGCTCTTAATTACGTCTATTTAGCTGTGCTCTCACACTTCCTTTGTCAGCTGGAAGGCATGTAAAATAAAGGTTATACAGGGCTTAGGAACATAACAGTCCTTAGCAAGAAACTCTACGGGTTTCTGGAGAAAATCTCTGCCATAATTCAGGTTAATATAGTGGGCAATGCCCCTAAATAACACAATACACATAGAAACATAAATCAGAAAAGACCTCTAAGATCATGTAGTCCAATCTGTCAGGCCCACCATTTAATGGCACATCTACACATCTTTTAAATACCTCCAGGCATGGTAAGTTCACCAGCTCACTGTGGAGCCCATTCCAAGGCCTGACCACGCCTTTGGTGTAGAAATTTTTCCTCATGTCCAACCTAAACCTCAGCTTTTTCTGGCACAATTTGAGGCCATTTCCTCTTGTTCTATCCCTTGCTACTTGGGAGAAGAGGTCAACCCCCACCTGGCTACACCCTCCTGTCAGGCAGTTGTAGAGAGCAATAAGGTCTCCCCTGAGCCTCCTTTTCTGCAAGCTAAACACCTCCAGCTCNGATCAGAACTCAGCACTTGCCCCCTGTTGAACCTCACACCACTGGCCTCAGCCCATGGATCCAGCCTGTCCAGATCCCTCTGCAGGGGTTTCCTGCCCTCCAGCAGATCAACACTGCCACCCAACGTGGTGTCACCTGCAAACTGACTGATGCTAATCATGGCTGGCCCCAGTACTGAGCCCTGTGGAACTCCACTAGTGACTAGCCCCAGATGGATGTAACTCCATTCAGCACCATCCCCTAGGTCCACCCAGCCAGCCAGCTTTTTATCCAGTGAAGAGAGCACCTATCCAAGCCATGGGACATGGCATCCACATCATAGCACCAAAGATTTTTCTGTAGTTTTCTAAACAACCAAGACAGCCCTTGTAAGGGAAACAGGGTTTGTCATCCAGTATGATCCTTTAGTTTTTTCCTCTCTTTTTCTCTCTCTCCCCCCCTCCCCCTGCTAGAAATCATGTGTCCTGTTGCAACAGATCACAAGGGGAACAGAAAAGCATGTATATGTAATTGTTACAAAGTCTCATCTTAGTAAAAAACAAAATTGTTTCTTTTTTTTGATACAGGATGACATGTAACGAGAGAGACCACACTTAAAACTGGCAGTAACTGAAGAGCTGAACAGCACTCTGACACATATACCACCCTCTACCACAGAGACCCAAACAGCATTAATAATGAAGCCTCTTATTTACATAATCAGATTAAAAAAAAGACTTGCACTTATTAACACTGTGCAGGAACATGATTTCATTGCTAACACAACAATGTTTATCTACTGGAAAAAACAGAATCCTCATTGTGGGTGATGGTGGTGTGTATACATGAATGTCTGTGTGCACGTTCCTGTTCTTCTGTCCATGTACTGTATTTTATTAGCACAGATAAGCTCACACACAGAAACAAGTCAGAAATTGTTCATCTTTCATTCTTCCTTCCTCATGGCAGTTACAAACTTAGCATCAATAAATCAACTCCCTTTCCAGTGAACCTTTTAACCAAAAAAGTTACAAACAAACAGAAGAAAAATAATTCGAGAGATTGCTGTGAAAAAGAAACTTTTCCAGAAAAGGTACAGTTTAGGTTTTGGTATTTAGTTTGTCTGAGCTTACTGTACTCACTGAAGTTCAAAATTTTTCCATCAGCTGTATTCAGATACTAAAGAAACCTGTTTCCTAAGTAAGTTTAGCAAGTAAAGGGTTCATCCAGATCAGATTTCTAACTGCCTTTCATTAGCATTCCTCCTGTTCCCAGTACAGTAGCAGCATTTCCCGCTTTGTAAGCACAAAACAGTTACCTCTGGAAGAAAAAAATATCACAGAAGAGGAAACAACTTGTTGTGGGCCAAGTAGAACAGAGTTGCTTTTCTGAAACAAGCACAACCGAAAAATCAACACACAGTTATAGCAACCTTTGGGTGTTGGCAGGCTTAAATTTGAAAAATTAAGTACCAGAAGTTCTCCACTTAGATTCCCAGTGCAGCAATTGCTGCACCTGAGGGATAATTGTGAGCTTTCACCCCTCTGAGATCTGGGCTGAAAGAGATGATTAGAGAAAATAACAATAGATAATACAGTTTTGGGGCATATCTCGTTCTCTCACTTGTAAGAAGATGAAGGGAAGAGGAGCCAATCCAACTGAAAAGTAAAGACTGTGAGAAGAAAAGCAAGATAGTAGTGTACAAAGATACAGAGAAAACTAGTCACCCTGATGAAAAACAACGATTTCTGTTATAGTCAGACAAAGGCAGAAGAAGAAACAGGACAGCTGATAATTAAAACAAGAAAAATAACTGTCAATTCAACACAAACACCAGTTTGGCAATACCAGAGCTTATTTCCCTGAACTTGTTCCTCCCACACCTATAGCCCCATCTCAGCTTTTTACAGTGAAGAACCATCAGCAAATGAGTCAGTAAAGTCAGCATAACACTTCTCACCAGAATTACTGGGACCAAATAAAATTTTTGTCCATACTAGTAAAATTTGTGATGAAACAAAGGAAGCCTTAGTACCTCTGGCTGCAGGCAGGAGCATGCCTACCCCACTGTCCCGGGCATTCATCACCTCTATCCCTGCAGGCCATAGCTGGGGCAGGGGGGAGGGCAGATGGACAGGGCAGGTTGTAGCAGGGGAGGCACAACACCTCACTTCAAATTGTGGAGTGTTTGAGCCACAGGATGAGTTGTGTTAACTCCTTGAAGTGCAGCAATGAACTTCTCCTGTAACAGCTGCCATCTAGAGAAAATGTTTCTAGTTTCTTTAAAGCCTAATCCAACCCTGAGTATTTAGGTGTGACTCTGCCTATAGATAAACTCAGCAACATTAAACATACACACATACACTATATGTGTATTTAAGGTTCACACAGCATCTTTCTTCCCATTGGTGGCCATTTATATAGGGCACTCAGCATGCAGTGATGCCTACCTTTTGTTAGGGAATGAATTCCAAGCTTCACTTGTGAGAAATTCCCACTTCCTATTTCTCCTCTGACTCGATAGAAGGCAATTCTCTTTCCCAGGGTTAATTCTTTCACCACTTTTTCATTATGAGACATATCCTGCATTAGTTTCTCAAATGGGGTCAGCCTGTGCTGTCTGCCCTCTTCATCTCCTTCATGGCACTCCGGATACCCCTCTTCTCTGCTGTCCTCATGATGCCACCTGGAACAGCGGTATTTCCCAAGACTTCCTTCATTCACATATCCTGTTGTCATAGTCTATAGGGTAATCACTTCCCGACTTAACAAGATGTCCTGAAGTTTAAATGAAGTAATTCTGTATGAATGTGCAACCCTGCACATTATGGACACTGTGACAAATGCAGCAAAAGAAAAAAAATAGCAGCTTACAGAAAGTCCAAAGACTAGTTTGAAAATTTGTAAATTTGTTCAAAAACAAATCTGGACATCTACATATTGCATGTCCTGTTCAAAATCAGAGGTAAAACTGGAAGCTGTATACATCCATTCCTCACTAAGACATTTAGTGTGTCAGGATCTTCAGCTGCAAGGTAGAAGAGGCTTTGCAATTAAAACTGCAAACTTTGTGCAAGAAAGCAGTGGGGTGCTCATTGTCTATGCAGTACATTTGACACATGCAAAATATTTGACACGAATTTTTAGACTTTTGCTTGATGCTTCAAGAACTAACTTGATAGATAAAGGTCAAACAGAAAGCTGTTTAACTACTCTGAATAAATCCAGATACTTCTACTTAATTTTGAATAGCTGACCTTAAGAGCGTAGTTCTCCTTGATTCTGATAAAAGTCCAAAAGCTGACTGTAGGGATTGCCTTTGATTCATTCTTCAGCCTGTGAGCTTGCCATTGTACCTTGGAAATGTTGTTTGTTGAAGCCTTGATGTAAAAAGTATGTTGGCCCTCTGTTTCTTTCCCATGCTGTGTTCAATAAAGCAACTGATTCTGGAAGATGACAGGAAAAGCACAATCTGTGCACCAGGCAAAAGAAATGCTGCGCCTCAGTATCCCTGCAGTCACATGGCAGGACAATACAGGATTAAGTAACTGCAATGTCACGTTAGCCCTCCTTTATTTAGATGAGCTTTCTTTAACGCCTTGAGCCTTCTCAAAATTTTGCCAGACGCGTGGTGTTCCTAAGCAGACAGATGAAGAAAGTAATTAAAACCTTTACATAACAGTCATACGCTTCACTGAATGACAGCATGACCAATACCATTTCACCAGTTTAACTCCGGCAGCACAAACATAGAAGTACTTACCCTAAATACATGAGCAACCACTTACATTTAAAGCAGCATACCACTTTTTTCTTCTTTACCTTTCTTTTTTAACCTTGAAAAGCAGGAGTTGATCAGCAAGTGCTGATCATGCAGCCACAAACCTGAGGGTGGTGAACTAGGCACAAGAGCTCTGAGACAGTGCAGGCAGCGGCAACGCTCACCTCCCCTGCTCTCAGCCTGCAGCACTCCTGACTGATGGACATGGGAGACACCCGACTGCCAGGGGAGATGCATCAGACTGAGGGGGAGTGAATCAGACCAGTAACTCAGTGCCTGAAGCTTAGGTAGACAGTCACCTAAGGTGCCACACCAGCAGAGGGCATGTGACATTTGCCAGGTGGAGCTGCCCTCTAAACCCCCCAATCTCCTGCGTGAGCAAGAAGAGATCAGAGGCACAATCTCAGGGCAAAGAAAAGGCAGCTGGTGATGGTGTCATTAAATGGGGAACTGAAGTGGCACAGAAGCGCTCGTCTGCTCCTTCAGAGAGGCCAAGGTGACTGACCCATGCCCTGGGACACTGCTCCTTGCCTTGAGACGCATTGAAGAAATTTTGCAAGTCACTTCACCTCTGTGTGCTGTTACCACGTTGCCAACAGACAAATCTGCCCCAGGGTGAGGCAGAAAGCCTGGCTTCTCCTTCCCTTGAGAGTCTGTGACTCTCTCAGTCACCTCTCTGAATCAGGGATGCTTCTTACTGTGTGTGCTGCAAACTTAACTGGATACAGTTTGTAACTGGAACAGAAGGAAAATGTACCTCTTCCAGAATGCCTTTGTTACTATTTTGGCTTACTCATGGTTGAAGAAAAGGGCCATTTATGGTTGACAGAAACTTAAAACAACACATAATTGTATTATTCTCTTGATGTAAAAAGAGTGAAACCCCTGACAAATACTGTATGTATACACACAGCTAATGGCCAAATCCTGAAATACTTATTAGGGAAGAGACGAAGTGTCAAATGAGAAAATTCTTCAGTATTGTCCCACCAAACCTGTCTTTCTTAGCACCAAACATTCCCCCTAATTTTATTATTTTATACCTCAGAGGAAAAGATCTATTGTGGAAGGACACCCCATCCCCAGGCAAACTAAAAAACCCTAAAGTCACACCTTACATTCTGTTTTCCCTCCATTTGGGAAAAGGATGATTTCTTGCAGGATTGACTGAATTCTGGCCCACAGTTGTTTTCTGCTTTAAGCTGTTTGACATCACAACTGTAAAAGTATTTCAGGTAATAAAAAACCTCTTTATATGAAACTCAACTGTATTTCACAGTTTAAATGGTGGATGACGCTCTAGCAGAGCAGAGCTTTGGGAAGCCACTCATCTGCTGTACAGTGCCACAGAAATTCAGAGACAGAATTCTGGCCCTATTCTGCTCTTTGATATTGAGAACAGCAGCGCAGGTTGTACATAAGAAAAGTCCGGAAACCTCCATGAGCAGTGTCAGGCATGCCACATACAAACTGTAAACTGTTATTAAACAAGTGTCTTTAGTTGGGCAGTGACATGGTCATCACCAGAGAATAGCTCTAACTTAGGGCTATAGCTTCCAGAGTGGCAGGTATGGACAATTCTGCTCCTGCAAAAGAAGAAACACAGAACTACTACCATCTTCTGCAGAAATTATCAGGGGCCTTGTAGTCAACTGGCTGTGCAGAAAAGGCTGACTAAGAAGAAGGATTTCCTTAAAACAGACTTGTGTCGTCAAGCCCCTCCTGAATACATTCCATCAAGGCACAGAAGGCAGCTACCCAGCCCACGTGGATCACAGAGACAAACCATACGGGAATGCCAGAACCTCTGTGAAGGACGGAGGAGCCAAGAGAAAGGCAAAACTGTGAGGCATCAGCACACAGCTCTTCCTGAATTTGCTCCTGCAGAATTTCTGCTGGGGCTCAACATGCTCTATTTTAGACCACAGCCTACCATTAATCTCCCTTTCAGGCTTGATACTTAACTGTCAACCTTGCTACCTTCTGGCACTTGGCCAGCTGGCAAGGTTTTCCCTGTCTTTTGAGATGAGCTATTTCAGTATTCCTGGTGTTGGCAGTATATATACCATCTGTTTATGGCCTACATTCCTTCCTGTAATCAAACCCAGAAAAATCTATCCTGATATCATACAAAAGGGCACTGACTGTAAAAGAAAATAATTCTAAGAGAGAAGGGAAAACATGAAAATCAAGACTGATCCAAATACAATGAAGGAATGATTTCTTTTCCTCCAGTCTGGCTGACTGGTGACCTGAAGAACCCATCAAGAATTTATCTGAACAAATAGTAACTTTAAAAAACAAAATAAGTGAGCAAAAGAAAATCAAAACCAAAACAAAACCACTACAGAAAGCAAGACACATTGAACAAATGTATCAATCCTTTAAGACCTGTGCCAGCCCAACACTGCTGTTGTTTAACCTTGTTTTACAAACTGACATTCTCCTCCTATTCTAAGTGTTAAGTACCCTCAGGCTTCAGCTGCAGGCTCAGTTTAAAACCTGCATCACAAACTCTAAGGAAGTTCTGAATGAAGGGAAAAAGAATTAAACTAAGAAAGTGATCACTGGGTATACAGACTTTGGTTCCTAAAGTCCCATCTTCACAGATATATAAAAAGTGACCTAGTTTTAAGAAGCTTTGAATGGAGCACATGAAAGCACAGAAGCAGCTAGACCAGCGCTCCATGCACTATGTTTTACAAATTGGTCTCTTTCACTAAACCTGTCTTTCAGAGAGGCGAAAAAGCCACCGAGCTTTGAGTGCTTAAACTGCTGCAGCTCCTATTAGAGTGGATGTGAAGGAAGTCACACTGGAGGGTGTCCTACCACTCAAATTGTCAGAACACCAGGTCGTTTTAATGAGGATGCCACTGGATATGGCAACTCATTCACTAGAGTTCCCTTTTCCGCCCCTCTGCTGTCTAGTCTGAGGACATGAGGATTTTTAAGATATTTTCTGTAGGGGATTAGTTCAATTTTTTAAAATTCCCTTGCAGAACAGCATGTCTCCTGCTTAGCAGATTATATGTACCATGCACCAGCTCTGGAACAAAACTGAATTTAAAGTAGCAGGGATTTTTTTTAAAGTCATCTGCAAGAAAAATATCAACCCCTTTTTTTCAATAATATTCAAGCTTAGAAAGTTCAGTTGTTGCAAGAAAATACCAACAACCTAGGACACTCCTGTGAATAGAAGACCTATCTTTTATAAAAGATGACAGCTCAGCAGAACAGTCCCCCAAGACCTGTAGCACAGATCACAGGTGACACAAAAGTTCTACTGTGCAGACAGACAGGGAAAGTAATAGCTCCACTTCCTTGCTTATGCTCAAGTAATATTGAATTCATGGCTGTTGTGGCCAGAGGAAGTCAACATTTGTTCAAGGTTTGCCCTGAGCACATTTTTTTGATTTACATGAGAAGCACTCTCAGTCTTACTTCTGTGAATGCCATGAAACAGAGAGACTATATAAAATACACCCCAGAGCTTCATGTGAATTGTTAAAAAACCCAACTATTCAAAATACAAAATACAGCATGCTGAACATATCACAGGCTGAACACAGTTCTGTATGTTCCCAGCTCAGGTAGGAGGAAATACTAACACGGCACTGATCATAGAGAACCTCCAGAAACAACTTTCCCTCTCTCCCCAGGCCCACACGCTACCCATTTCCATATATCCCAGAATTACTACTGTTAGCTGGCACAGCATTCAGTTTGCCAGTTATTGCTTGACGAAAATCAGACATGATGAACATCATTCTTATCTTCCTGCTGTGCCTGGGAATATTTTGCTAACAGCCACAGTGATGAGCCTGGGCTGGCAGGTAGGCAGGGCATCACTGCAGGTTCTGTGCTGCTGCACTGGACAGGCTAGAACTACAGTATGAAGTTCACAGTGTAGATAACATGTAGATGATGTGGGAGCAGGTACCTCTCAAAGCATCTGTGGCTGTGGCTGTGACTGTGCCACAGCAGGTACAGCTCTGGAGGGATTATGGTCCATGAAGGCCACACTGGAGCAGGTGCACCTCAAAGGACTGTGCCTGACTGAATCTATGCTGCATCACGTGTAGCCCTGAGGAGACTTTGGCTCATAGATATGGCTCCACTTGAAGTAGGTGCAGCCCTAACGCACTGCAGACTATGAGTAAATCCAAGCTGCAGCAGGGGCTCAAGGAGAATTTGTCAAACCATGAGATGCTGGACTCAATCACTTTAAGAGTCTTTCACAATCCAAATGATTCCACTGTTCTTAACCTAGGACATGGTATTGTTTTCCCACATGGGGAATATTAACATATGCAGCAGCCCTGGCTGAAACAGAACATAAACACCTTCAAGGCTTCTGTGCAAAACCTCACTTATTGGCCACAGCACCAAGAAGGGAAGCAGGAAGAGATAACAAACAGTTGCATTGTACTCATTCCTTCAGCACAATGAAATGCCTGTTCTACACGCTGTTATCAAACAAACAAAAAAAAAAAAACACCAAGAAATTCTGGTGTAAAAAGGAAAAAAACAGCCAAAAAATACCCCTCCCCACCAGAACACACTAACTTTTGCCTGCAACTTAATTCTACAATTGTAACTTAGAGCAGGGGATCCTGCAACCTATGTAGAAGTTTAATAAGCCTGAACCCTTCATACAGGTAGATGTGAAGTAGAAGTAGAACACAGGTGGATGCTTACTCAAGTGTCCCCTAACCTCAGCAGAAAGACTGAAACCTTCCTCTTTTGGACCAACCCCACAGTCATTCTGGGATGGACCCCTAAAGACAAAAACAATAGAACCTGATGGAACAGGATCTCTCAAGGCTTTCAGCTGACCAGCCCATTGCCAGATCTGCTGACTGAGCACTGCTCAGCACACGTCACTGCAGCACAAAACTATAGATCTAAGCAACCTTCCATGTTTATTTAGTCCAATTTTCTTCTTGCCAAAACCAGAGATGAGAAATAGAGGAAAAACACACTGGTGTGCCCTATTCAGTGGTCCACCCCTAAAAGGTCTCTCTGTGATCTTCAATAAGCAGTCACTGGCTGTGTCCAGGAGTGCTACACCCTGACCCACAGAGACTCACCCAGAGGGACCCCCAGGATGGGCCTGCACAAGCACTCACCCATCCAGGCTGCCAGCGCCTGCACGGCAGCAGCAGCCCGGGGAGTCCTGCAGGGCCACTGACAGGCACTTCATGCGACACTGGTGTCAGGGTGCGGCATAGACTCACCTTCCCACCTCCCCAGAGGTTATCTGCTGACAGGCTGGAATCAGCTCTTGGCGAGACGAAGACAGGTTGCACAGAGCCCTCAGCAGTCAGAGCTTACGTAACCTTGCCAGCACAGATCGGGTGCCACCCAGCTGGTGGAGTCCCACATCAAATCCGCCATCTGCAGTGTACAGGGCAGACGGAGAAGATAATCAAGGCATAGCAATCAACGTAACATAAACAGTACTAAGCAAGTAAATTAAGACTTGTGAAATGGAAACTAAAATGGGGGGATGGGATGGGGGGGAACTCTTTTCATCCTTTCACAGCAATACTGATAAAACAGCTAGAAAGATAATTAAAATTAGTCTTTGAATTATGCAGAAAATAGCATTAAAAACAAAGACAAAAAATGAATTTATTAGTAGAACCCATTGATTTCTCAGGTCTTTGAAATACATGGAAGGGATTAATTTGAAGTCTGACTGTATTCTGAAATTAAATTTGCCCTTTCAAAACTTTAGTCTGGCTAGTCTATTTTGTTTCCTTCTTTGATGTATAATACAAATGAGGCCAATTTGCCTCAGAATTGTTCTTCCAAGATAAAATCAGTTTCCATTAAGTATGTATTCTGAGTCAACAGACATGCAACAAAGTCTTTATTAGCCTTTTTAATAGTAGAAAAAAATTACATCTAATTTGGTTATTTCACTAAAATTCAGTTTGACTCCTTTTTCAGTGAAAGTAAAATAAATCCTCTGGATAAAGCAAGCTATAGTCCAAGTAAGAAACAGGCAATACTTAGAGTCCTGTTGCAATCACTGAAGATATCAGATTTCACTTATATCAAGAAAATTATTACATATTTAGGCAGATATGCATTACTAAGAGGATGGCTTGCAATAAAATCACCCTGTCATTTTCAAGTAAGAGAAACTTAAAATGTGTTCCTGTGCAAGGAAAACAGAAAGTCTTCTGGTTTATATTGTCTATCACAGATTTCTTTCACTACTCCCCACTTACTTACTAGTAGTGCCTTAGCAAACAGAAACAACTCTGTCTGATTACCTCTTACAAGGTAATCAAATTTAGTTCCATCACTCTAGATGCACTACTCGAAAGTACTGAGTACTAAAAGGTTAGGCATTTTAAGGTCATTTTTCAATGTAACTGGGCAGAAGATACGCAGTTGATCTTATTCTCCAGAGAACTACTTGAAAATATATAAATCCTGCACTCCACTTTGAAATATACTTTATACTGACTGGAGTTTCCAATTTTTCAGAGTAATGTCTAAGACACTTGTTAGTACTGACACCTGAGTCAGTATTAACAAAACACTGCATTACAGTAATTACATTACTCACTAATAGAAGACAAAGATTTAGAAATATAGTACCCACATAAAAGTGCCAGGAGAGCAGCATCATAAAGACTGTCTGCTTGGTATTAAAAATGCTGAAGAATTATCCCCTGAAACTGTTGTTGCAACTTCTCTGCCCCTGCCAATTTTAAATGTCCCAAAGTGACTGCAGCTTTGGGAACTTCTAGAGCTTTTAGAGAAAAAAAATCTACATATAAAGACAGGTATTTGTATTTTTCATCTCACTGACCATTAGACTGGAAATGTCTAGAACACACCAGAAAACAACATGGAAATGGAAAACAGTCCCAGACATATTTCTCTAGTAATGTGTGAGTGTGCCACATTCTCAGACCGAAGGGGTCCCCTTGCCATGCAAACCACATGCCCTTCATACCAGCTCCCACCTCTGGGGCTCTATTTGGGTACCACATGCTGAAAAACCACTGCATAGCGCAGTGCACTGCTACCAGGTTTGCAATCCCTATGACCTCCCCAAGCTTTGCAGGCACAGAGCCACAGAGCAGGGGAATAAGCACAAGTCCTCAGTGTTGCTGAAGCTTTGATTAACCTCTGGAAACTCCTTAATGCACAGCAAATCTTCAGGACATGGCAAGGAGCTTAGCAGGAAGAAATCTGATCTTATTTGATGGGTCATAAGTTACTAATCTCTGTGTATCAAAGAAATCTTGCTCACCGAAGTCTCCTCTTCCACTGGATTAAGAACAGAAGTGAAATTAGGATAGGTATTTTTGAAACTGGGATCTAGAGAAACAGTACAAAGGGAGCAAGAAACAGTCAAGACAGCCTGCTGCAAACTGAAATGTTCTATCAGCTTCATCACTGTGATGCACATCAAGGATACTAAGTGAGGGATATTAACCCAAAGAAGATAAAGCACAACACTAGATTTTGCTCTTTTTTTGCAACTTTGGCCTCAGTATTGCAGCTTAATGCTTCATATGCATCCTAGGATTCTTTTACAAGCCTTTTTTTTT
>VYXC01010734.1:296367-323374 GCA_013397175.1 Platysteira castanea | reverse complement strand
TTTTTTTTCCTTTTTAACTGACCTGGTTTTGGAGCACTGAAAAATTCATAATGCTGTCTCAAACTGAATTTCCAAATGCAGCAGTGTGCGCTGAGGAAGCTGCCAGCACATTTAGTCAACTGACCTCTCCTGCTGCGAGGATCAGCAGACCAGACAGTGTTTGAGAGGGCAGGCACAGACCAACACCCTGGGAAACTGCAGAGGAGGAACACTGCAGAGCTCCGAGCAATACAGACCTTGCTACTGATCCACTGAAAGTCAGAGTCATGTGAAAAAGCTGCTACATCTCAAAGCCCTAAAACCCATCCTACTTTTCATATAACATTTATGTGGATATGAAAAAAAAAAAAGCAAAAGCTTTTCTGAATTGAGTGAATATTAATGCTGATATATTTGGCTAGCATTTAATTTCATTAGCTAATCTTACAGACATCTGTTGAGCATCTGTCCTGGAACTCAGACTATTATTATTATTACTGCTGTTCTCATTACTACTATTACTGTGAAAATGAAGGGTTATGTGAACTATGTTCCATTACAAAGAATAGTGAAAATCTGAGTAAAAAAGATCATAGCATTTACAGCTGATATTTTGTTTAAAATGGTCACAAGTAACACATTCAATATTCAAGTTTAGGGAAGAGATTTTGACAAATCTGTGAAAATGGAAATTAAGAATAAGTCCATGGTATTACATGTAACTCTATTATTACATATAACTCTGTGGTATTACACAGATGCTAATTACATTCCATGATTTGAGGGAGTATAGGTTCAGTAAGGAAGCAGAAAGCAAATATATGCAGAAGTACAGGATTAACAAATTTTAGAACATCTTTAAGCCATAATCTTCCCTGCAAGCATCCTCTCCCCTGATGCAGTTCTGTGGAAATCACCATTCTCATAACACAATCCAAAATCCCAAGTTTATTTAGAAGTCTATTGGTAAGAAACTCCAGTGCCTCACCTTTCCTCAATCTTTTCCCTGAAGAAATCTGCAGGAGAATTTATGCACAAACGTATCTGAGACGAGAGGCATGCAGACAACTTTATAAGCTATTCCTATTAGACTAAAGTTCTGAAATAGTAATCTATTTTAAAATAGACAACAATGCAATGCTGCTAGCATTTCATTCACTGACTAATCTGTCCTGGATTTGCTCAATGCTACACCCCTTTCCAGCAGCCTTCTATGAGTTCAAGGAAAAGCAGCTGCCTGAGTGCAGCAGAACTCAATGAAAAGGAAAAAACTCTAGTTCCATTTTACTTTGTAAAGTGTGGGGGAAAAGACAATAGGAAAACAATCAGTGGAACTAGTTTACAACTAGTGTTTAGGAGAAAAGAGAAAGAAAAGAGAAAGAAAATGGATAGAGTCAAAATATTATAAGGGTCTGTACTACTTTAATGGTGAGAGCTGCTTGAGCACAACTTATTTTTTCCATTTATGGCTGTAATTAAACTATAAAACCATTGAGTGAGAGTTTTGTTGAGACTTTTGTTAAGAATGAAACTGCTGTTTAAATGGTATGTACATGAAATTATATGCCAGCAGGAAAACATATTGAGAAAAAAGAAATGGCTTTAAAACCATAATGATGATTTTGTATACTACTAAAGGCAACACACAGTGTCACTAGTGGTTCATGCGATTGTGCATTTAAAAACATAAAGTTATAATACCTACTAAGGTTTCTAGGACAGCTTTTGTGAATAGAGGAAAATGGGAACAAGAGGTAAGAGAGGAACAGTCTGTTTTTCCAAACCCAGCAAGCTAACACCAGGAGGCCAGTAAGATAAAACAAGAAATGTTTAATGTTGCCCTGAAATCTGAACAAAGTGCAGCTGGCAATCCAGAAGGTCACATTCTCTCAGAACAAACTCTGATTTGTTAGGTGCTGCCCAGCTTAACAGCCTGGGCAGGATGTCACCTGCTGTCAGGACGACAGTCAAAGCCTCTGGCAGTAGAAGGCCAAGTCCTCATGTGCATCACCCCAAGCTCAAAGGCATGATGGCAACAATTTTCCTTGAGAAAGGGCATCCTTCCACCTTCCTGATTATTAAAAAAATGCATCATGAGGAACTGCGGCATCAAGACCAAAATCTTTTTACTCTTCACAGTATTTTACAAACAATATTATATCATTTTAGCACCACAGTGTGACAGCAGGAAACAGGTCAGGAAATAAAGACATGCAAAGAGTTGCATATCATAATAGCTGTATTTTCAGGTAAAAGGGGATTGATTTGTTTGATCTCCTATATCCTCAATCTAGTAAATAAATTCCGTCAAGAGCCTGAAACCTCCCAGGAAGTGGACTCATGATCAGCTCTGAAGAGGTGTATTTAAAGAAATTCCCCAGAAAGCACCACAGAGTAGACACGATACTGTCCATAATATTACCTAGTGATGCACCAGAGCTAGAACTGCCTGCTTTGCTGGCACCAAGATTTTCAGCCTGTAACTTAAGGACTAACTGATTTTTCTGGTTCCCCCAAAGGTTCCCTCTGACTGAACCTTCAGTGACAGTATCTACTCTCATGTCTCTCCATGGCAGCAGCATTTCTCAGTGCCACAGCACTAGCTGAGAGAGAAAAAGAAAGAAAATGCAGGTCTCTTGCATCCTCTTCATGTAATTAGTACTTAAACCAGCTAATCACACCATTTAATCTGATGACCCCATGCAGACCTCAACAGGACTGGAAAGAGATTATTCTCATAACCTCTAAAGCACAGGGCTGGCATAATTTGGTTAACTGGGCCAAAGGACTTCATACATTTCTCTCAGTGTCTCTCAATGTCTCTCATTTTTAAACCTAGGGGCACCCCTAACCACTCTAAAGGCAAAGATACAGTTATTTGCTATTCTACTATTCAACACTGTAGAGTTATTTATTCAACATAAAAAACCCAGAAAATCATTAATTTGAAAGCCCAGTCCCAGTTCAAAGCCAGCATCAAGCCTATATCCTGCACCTCCTGCACTCTAGATACAGAATTCCACAATTTTTCACAGACATGATACAGAACCACACATATACACCATTCCTGTGCATTGCTGAACCCAAAGCCAAGCAAAAAGACAACCTCTCCTTGGCCGTACTCTCTTCTTGTTCATGAAAATTAAATTAGATATGCACACAGGCTTACTGTTCACTCTAGACAACATCACAGTTCCTGCTTTTTACTCCTGATAATGATACTGCTAATAGTCATTTAAGATGTTTTAGGTATTTTTCCTTTGCAACAAAAAAGAAGCATAAAAATTACTGCTTGTATGTACCATTCACTGTACAGAAGTAAAAGAGTTAAGCCAACAGCTTTGGTGAACTGATACTGTATGCCAAAGACAATCACACACAGATGACCACAAAGTTTCATAAATTGTTGAAATTGAACCTTAAAGATTGTTAGAATCCAACTGCCAGCCTGACGGATGAAATGGGAACAGTGGAGTCTCATTTCTGATGAAGATGGGATCAGTTCACCTTTTCTGTTTTACTACCAACAATGGAATTTCTCATCATGTAAAGGAGTCTTAACAATACATTTACCAATTCTGGAAGTTCTTATTACAGCACTAAATGTAAGACAGAATTCTGAGCTTTGAAAAGTTTGCAATACTACTGAATCAGATGAAAAAAAATTTATAGACGGACTTCTCATATGGCTTGATGAAGCAGAGTTCCCTTCCTTCAGCCCATAGAGGAATTCCAACTCTAACTCAGTTTTCATGCAATTATTGTTTCAGAGCAATTTAGACTTTCTTTAAATTCTGATTTCTAACTTAGTAATTCAAGGAAGACAGAAAAAATAATGTTAATAGAGGCATTTTTTCACCCTTCCTTGGTAGTTTCACTAGGTGACCTAGTGTTTGCACTCCAAGAATCAGACAAAACACGGACATCTTTTGAGCATGTCCGTATCACTTCTGTACTGAAATGCATTTGTCAGTCCCTTTATTGGCAGAATGTCTTACACAGGTGAAAACTAAAGTAGCAGATGTAAAACCTGACTGTACAAATTGTACAAATAGAACATGAGACCAAATAAGCTATAAAACTCCAGAGGCCTTGGCAGACATCTCCTGTTCACAGCCCTGAAATCCGTTTCATACACCATGCTGTATTTACTGTTGGGAGGGTTAGTGGAGACCAAAACCAAAAGTGAACTCCCAGTGCTAAAGCTGCCAAACTTCACAAAGCACTTCTGAAGGATAAAATTTCTGGGGAACTGTATTGCAAATAATTGTCATTTCAGTGTCTACTATCTGAAGCAGGTACATCTGGACAAAAACAAGTTCCATATGTTTTTAAACAAAACAAAACCAACAGAACCCAGGCCAAAAGAGCTTCTGCAAAATAGTCTCATGATTGGAGCACTTACTCAGACCTTAGTGGTGTATTTGAAACCTAGAAGAGGGGATTCAGATGCAGTCTTTCAATGTACAGAAGAACACTATCACTGCTCAACTATCCTACAAGTATGCCTTGAAAACCATTAAAGCAAATTTTTAGAAAGTTGGAGAGAGGGCAATTCAATGACTGTGATGCTGATCCATGGAGCAATTCACACACAGAAGTTATGTATGAAACTATTACACCCTCATGTGAAGGAAAGTTAAGAAATAATTTCTCAACATCAGGCTTATGGGCACAGCTCTATGGGAGACACTTGCATAAAGTAATGTGATTGTTTAGCAACAATGAAGTCTCAGTTTCAATGTGTTTGTTAAGTACAGAAGTTTTCAGCAACTCCAATTTATATTCCCATAAATATTCATTATACTTTGCCTAATGTCTACATTTTCATGTCATGTGTAGGGCTACAGATATTTCTTAACTTCAATCTTTCATTTTTCTACCAAACATGTTCTCAGATGGTCATTGGAGCCTGGGTTGCCAAAAACCAGCAAAGAGGATGATATAATCCTGGGAAAAAGGCCAAACCCAGCTCTTACTGATGCTCCTGCTCTTTGATTCTTAAGGGAAACCCTCATTTTTTTTCTTTCTACTTAGCAAGGTATCAGCTGTTTCAAGTGATATCAGGCAGCCAGAAGTGGGTTGGGACAGAAAAGCATGAGGGATTAAAAAAAAAAAAAAAAGCCAAAAACCAAAACCCCAAGGAAGAATAAGGACAAAGAAACTGAAATAAAATAGTTTTGAAAACCATTACTTCCGCAAAAAGTTGTCAATCTTAATTACAAATGAGCAGCTGTCAAGAGAAATCTCCGAACAGAGCTGATTACACTTCAAATTAAAATTAGCCATTGATATTCTGCAGAGGAGCTGACACTTTTCACTAGCACTACTTCTGAACTCCTCTTCTTTCATGTTTTTTCTAAATCTGATCCTTAGAGAATCTGAGCGTTTTTCAAGCTGTCATGGATGTCCCCAGCCTCAGGGTAGCTCTCCAGGTGCAGCCCCAGCCTCTGGGTGACACCTGCAGAAATGCAATTCCAGTTACAAACACAAGCCCTTAATGGGGGGTGCAGCTGCCCTCTGCCCTCGCTGCAGCGGCACAGGTAAAGGAAGCCCAGGCTGAATATGCTCCCTTCCAAGAGCGGGATACAACACGTACAGCCACAAAGGTCTGCAGTGTCTGTGTTTAGTGTGGTGGTGCAGCTGTGCAATGCATCCACACCTCAACCAGCTGTGGGCTACGAGACCAGGGGCAAGGTGTCAGTAAATGCTTCACTGCTTTTCTAAGAAGCTCTTCCCAAGAGTGGGAAGCATCCCACTCAGAGTGGCTGAACATCCCTGAAAAACTGAAATCTCTGTGCTCCTGTGGCATGCTTTTTGGTAGCTTAAACAACCCTGCACACTGCTGAGAGTAAGTAAGCAAGACTTTCCTATCTAATGCTAATGAAAATGTGCCACTGGGAATTAAACACTGACTACTCAGTGATCAGCTCTCCTTTGGTGCAATTACGCTATGCTTGGCTGGAAAAGTGGAACTTTGTTTAAGAGAAGAGACCCAGGCTAAGTCCCACACCATAATTTTTGTGCCTCCTGCTTACCAGACCAGACTTGTGCGCAAGCTGAAACACTCTTCAACCTGAGTTCTGGAAAACCAAGTTCCTAAATGAGGATTCTGTGGAACCTGTAACCAAAGAGAAAACCCCAAACTTACACCACTTCATCATGTGCAAAAATGAAACCAAAAATGAGAAGCACTATTATATGCTCCTTCTATAATTATGAGCCCAGTTTCACGCTGCCCCTCTCAGCCCTCAATTAGCTCAATTCATAGTGGCCTGGCAGGGCAAAGAAGACAACTGGCAGTACAATCAAGCCTCGTGACACTAAGAAAAATGGATTTTTTTTCAACTGTGCTGTACAAAAAACCACCCTATCTACAAGCCTGCTGTAGAGGACAGGCCTGTCATTTTACATAAACACAGCCTCTCAAAGAGGCCACCTTCTACATGTGAACTGCCCCTGCTCACCTTGACTTCATGAGAGCTTTCTCAAACTCTGAAGTTCATAAGTACATTTCAGCAAGCTACAGGAAATACAATAGAAGTAATAGTATAGTAACTGCAAAATAATAAAAGAAGGATCAAGTCACACCAGTAGTAGTTGTCCTGAACTGTTCAAAGACAGGTGAGCTTTCAAGCACACTCTAATTGCCTTGCAGGTAATAAATTTTCTAAACTCCTTCCAGATTAAACACGTTCTTATTTTGCAATTAGAACTTTGAAGTCATGATAGTATCAGCACGCATTGCTGCATAGTGTAATAACCAGATTATCTTAATGAGGGACTAAAGAGTCCTTAGAGTTCTGATACAATCTCTAAAACATAAATGACATAATTCAGACTGATTACTTATTATCAACACCTGAAAAATACGGGGCTTGGGACACTGAGGTAAGTCACACATTGCCATTACAATAAGAAATTGCTCCATGATATAACTGTGTCTGATAATATCAGAGGTGTATTGGCTGGACTCTATTTCCAGGAAAGTGAACAGAGGGAATTTAATCAAGATGGTATCTATCTGCTCAGAATTGACAATCTAATCTGGAAACTGGATTAAGCTGCACGCACAGATTAGCACACTGCTGTACAGCTGCATGGATTTATGACTGTCAAGACAACCAGCAGAAAATGTATTCCAGTAATCCTCCCCTCACAGAGCTGATCTGTCTCCATGCAGCTTTAACAAGATTTATCACCATCACAGACATACTTGCAATGATTTCATTGCAGATATCCAGACTGGTATAACCTCTAACTCTCTCTGCATCTTAAAATACCAATTCACAACAAAAAGAGAGGCTCAGATGGTGCACTAATGCTTAAAGGAACGAAAATCTTTGGATACTATATGAAATATGTAATTTCTTAGAAAATATCAGTGTTTTTCAATTAACTTTACAGAGTACTGAGTAAGTTTGTGTTTATTTTACTAACATAAGAAGGTGAGTATTACCCTATACTTCCCACATTAGGTATAACTCTCTCGTATTTCAAGCAAGGGATACACTGATTTCTATTTTGGAGTTACCTTTCTTGATAACTTGTTTTCTTTGCAATGAGAAGATTGCAAAGGTTTTATGCTTCAAAAGAAAAAAGTCAGAAAACTGGACAGGATTTCAGTTCCATTACTGCCTGCTTGCAGAATTATTTAGTCTGTGTAACAATAAAAAAAACCCACCCCAAAATTTTTTTTAAAGGGGAAAAAAAAGCCATTTAGGTACTTTACAGGAAGAGCTAAGAGGCTGAGCTAAATAATATTTGGCAAGTATCCTAAAAGAGAGCTGTCTATGCATGAAGGACTACTTTCTTCCAAACACACAGAAGAGCCATGCTGGAGGTTTTCTCAGTGTTAGCCAAGAATTTCAAAGGTTGAAGTTTATTTCCCAATTCACAATAAACATCAGGAAGAGAAGCAAACATGCCCGACTTCTAGGGCTTTAGAACAACACTGGGGGCTAAGACTGGCCATGAAAAAGTTGTGTGATATTCCAGCTGCAAGGAAATAATCTCTTCACTTTTAAGTATGGTTCAAAATCATGTGCTGCCCTTCGTTGTGTTCCTCCACCCCAGTGTAACTTGGCCCCTAAAAAAGAGCAACAACCTCAAATTCTCCCAGAAAGAGCACCTTTCGAGCGTGTATCTTACAAGCATCTCTGTCACATGTGCTTCCTCCAGACAAAGCACTTCAGCTGCCACAACGCTGCATCTCCTTGGGTCGGTACCTCGTGGAGCAGGAACATGTAGGAGCTCCACTCCAGAGCATCTCCTCAGTGGTGAAGTACAGAAAATCCCGCCATAAAGTTCAATCTACAGGAACCAAAGGAAACTCTGTTTTAGTGAAGGGACAACAGATCAGTTTAATGTAATGTGGTTGCAGTATGAACAATCCAATTTTTTCCCAGTACAATTTAATGCCTTCAAAACAGCATCAGTACACCTGAATGTGTTATAATGAATTATTTGTATTTGCAATAGTGCAGATCCTCTGCTAGTTCACAAAATCGCTGTTTTTTTCATCTGGGAAAACTAAAGACTCCATAACTGGACATTTTTAAAATATCCCAGGGCTGCAATTTTAAAAAAAACACTCTGAAAAGATTCCAAACAAGCAACTCTAAGAATAGGAAAACGGGCATATCCAAGTATTTTATTTCCTAATTCCCAAACAGATTGACTATTTAGTACTAATTAAAATCCTGGAGTCCTCACCTCTTATTTGTTGGATAAGGTACTATTTAGAAAACAAGTATAATTGAACAAAAGCCACTAGATTATAAAATTAAAATGTTCAGGAAAAATAAATAAACTCAACCAAATTATTTGCTCACTTATATGCATGAGATTGCTCAGGCCCTGGAACTGCTATAGATCTGACAAAATATTATAAAAGAAATTACCTAGTGCAAGAAAAAAATGTATGTAATTTAGGACCCTTTTCAATATAACTATATTTCTTAAGTTCAGATGGCGTTTTTTTCAATATACACATGAACAAATACTCTTCTCTCTCTGACAGCTTTTAGTTTTCCTGAGCTGGGACCATCTAAACAGGCTGGAATACCTGTGCACCCATGATGTCAACAAATCTACTTGGTGTAGATGAACTGGGATGCTAAACTAAAAGGTGCAGGTGAAATCTGAAACTACAGGTTTGCTCTGACGAGGACTGTCCCTCCTGCTCTGAAGTTGTAGGAAGAGACTGTACTGTCCAAGGAATTAACAACTCAACCCAGAAAACACTGCACCGTGTCCCTGCTCCTCCCACGGAATTAGTCGTGTGTTTTGTAGGTCAAACACGGGATGAGATTTCTTTGAATCAAAATGTTTTTTGCCTCAGGCTCCAGTTAGCCCCAAGTGTGAGAGAGTATCAGATAAAACACGCGTGTTCTCAAAGAATTTGCATTTAAGTAACAACTGGACCGGAAGGGCTCACACCGAAAGACCTTTCAGCAGTAGGAAGATACGGGATGCTGCACCCGTAATCTCTTCGCGAAAAATCGCAGGATCCCTAGGGTTGGAGGGGGCCTCTGGAGATCATCCAGCCCAACCCCCTCCCAAGGCAAGATCTCCTAGAGCAGGTGACAGAGCAACGCGTCCATGTGGGTTTCGACTCTCCATGATTCAACTTCGCCAGTATACTTCCTCTAGGCAAACGAACACACATGGTAAAGCAGCAGCGACGAGGTATTACTGAAATTACCAAAACACCTCCGGCGGCGTTTTGGGAGAGGGTGGAGGGGAGGCTCGTCCGCCGGCCCGCAGCCACCGGCCCTTGGCTGAGCTCCCTGTGGGGGAGCGCGGGTCCCTCAGAGCCGGCTGCCTCCCACCGCCTCCAACTGGCTCCGCTGGGCCCCGCCGGCCCGGCTCTTCCCGGGATCCGGCCGCGGCCATGGCCCCGCCGGCCCGGCTCTTCCCGGGATTTGGCCGCGGCCATCGCCCCGCCGCCCCAGCCCTGCCCGGCGCCGCCATTTGCTGCTGCCGCGCGGCCGCGCCATTTCCCCGCCTCCCGGCGCCGCGGCCCCAGGAACTCCCATAGCCCAGCAACCTTCTCTCTTCTTTCGGGATCAGCTGCTGCCGGAATGGGGCACTAAGTACTCCACCGGCATCAGTGTGGGCTTCAGTCACTTGGGAAGGAAGTTATAGGGGACGGGGGAACGGCCCTCTGTAGCAGAGTTATTTCTTGAGGACAGCCTTCCTCCACGTCCTTCAGGGTGAGGAGGGGACACCATGCTCTCGCCCAGCCGCACTGGGAATCGGGATAGGCACCACTGGGCACAACCGCAGAGCACTGTTCCTCTCCTACAAATCCATGAATTGTTGTTTAAAAAGAGAAAGCAAACAGAACCAAGAAATAGCCCAACTGTGCTTACCAACCACGGCCTTTTTGTCAGTGCCATGGAATTGTTCGATTTACATTCGACTTAAAAATTACACAGAAGTTAGTTTTGTTGGTCATGCACAGTCAGATTGTTCCTTTAATTCCACCAAGACAGACTTTGTCTATATGCATATGTACCTAAAAAACTTTATAGAGCTAGGCAGCTAAGCTGGCAGGCCTGTCCCCTCATGTTATCAAAAGACAAGCTGCTTATCAGAAGCCAGGTATAAATATAATAGCTAAAATTTACTCTCATGATTAACGCCGGGCCACATCCTTTCCTCTGCACAGAATCTCATCACAGATTACTTGCATCTCAGAAAACACAAAGCATAATAATAAAAAAAAAGAATGCAAGTTACATTAATTAAATTGACATTTTAATTGAGATCCATGTTTCTTTTGCAACAGTTTCTCAAAGGCTATGATGAAACACATGAATAATTTTGAATGAAACTAAATAAAAGCACAAATCCCAGGGAACAGTTCTGCATTTGAAGATGGAATAGAAAATGCTAGATTTTAACTAAGATCTATAGTATTACCAAGAGCAGTAGGGAATGCCCTTGCAAAAATTCTTCCCTTCATTTAAGGCTTTGAAAATAAAGTTTCTTCAGGAGTTTGGAGCACCTCTAACCTCCAGCAATAATTAAGACGTTCTTATTATCCTTGACCGTAGACACATTTTCTCAACAACTCTAACTTTACAGTAAAAGCTCTTAATCATATTAAAAATGAGATTGATCCTTAGCACTGGAACTTGGCACTTAATTGCCACTCAGTTGTTCCTAATATATTGGATGAAACAAAATGCAACATTTAATGGTTGGTATTGTTTTATTGTCTAATATTGATTAAACTATTTACACTTCTACTTTTCAATCCACAGTTTAGCACTCATACCTATGGCTTTTACTTTTATGTTTAACACATCTTTTTGTCAAGTGTCAGAATTTCATTTCTAAAAAAACAAGAACCTGATACCATATAGACAAGTCTCTATGTTTATGTTTAAACATATTCATTTTCAAAAATGATTATTTATAAAAGAAGAGCCTGCTCAGAGCTTTCTTCCAAATCATCATGTTTATCACAGACTCTAGTAAGCTTTTCCTGTTTTAAAGTGTCCCTTTTAGGGTGTCCTGCTGCCTCCAAGTGAAATATTTTCCCTCCCTCAGCCCCCTGCCTCTAAATTTAATGCAAAAAGAAAATCAGTAACCGACAATTTCAAGCAAAAATATAAAGCACTATAACATTACCTACATTGCCTTTTACAGAACTAAGTTCTCAAAAACTCTAGAAACTTTGTGGAATTTTAACCCACTCAGTGTTGAAAAGGCACAGGATTTTTGTGCTCAGAGACCTCCAGCAACAGTGCTTTTAGCCCAGCCTGAAAGTTAAGATCTGAAAATTCACAGGTACGTAATTGCCACTTACAGCAGAACCCCTCAGATTTTATTGATTCTCATACCGCAGACATCCTGCAAATCTATACAAGACTTGGCTTCTACTGCAAGAGGAAAAGAGGTGAAATTACTCTTACATATGCCCAGGAATGGTGTAACAATGATACAAGCTATTCATTGCTAAAAACCTCACAAAGTTGGCCGTGTCTGTGGTAGTTTCTCTTCCATGGCACTAAATGAATGGGAAGTATTTTCACATATGAGAGAAGTCTAACTGTACATGAAGAAAGCTAATTTTGGTCCACTTGTCCAGCTTCCTATGGACAGCATATTGGAAAGGTGACCAGTGATGGTTCAAAAACCAATGTAAAAGTTAACAAAAATAATTTGGTATTTCATTCTTAAACCTGCAGTGTCATTATTTGTCCTAGTCATCCACTTTTGCATTCTGTGTGTCCATTAATTGTTGTGTTTTTAAGTTTTCAGCTTGTTCATAATGTTCCTTATCTGCATCATCTCTTTGATTATGTTCCTTTTCTTCTGCTTCTCCTTGATCAACACTTCGATATTCTACTTGTTCAAGGTCTGTTCCATCTATAAGTTCTGCCTGTACTTCTTCCATCTGTATTTGATTTACATGCTCAACATGTAACTGCTCCACGTGAACTTCAGCACCTTGTTCAGTCTGAATGTGTTCAACTTCCAAGTAACTAATCTGCACCTGTTCCTGTAGCTCCTCCATCTGTGNAAATTCACAGGTACGTAATTGCCACTTACAGCAGAACCCCTCAGATTTTATTGATTCTCATACCGCAGACATCCTGCAAATCTATACAAGACTTGGCTTCTACTGCAAGAGGAAAAGAGGTGAAATTACTCTTACATATGCCCAGGAATGGTGTAACAATGATACAAGCTATTCATTGCTAAAAACCTCACAAAGTTGGCCGTGTCTGTGGTAGTTTCTCTTCCATGGCACTAAATGAATGGGAAGTATTTTCACATATGAGAGAAGTCTAACTGTACATGAAGAAAGCTAATTTTGGTCCACTTGTCCAGCTTCCTATGGACAGCATATTGGAAAGGTGACCAGTGATGGTTCAAAAACCAATGTAAAAGTTAACAAAAATAATTTGGTATTTCATTCTTAAACCTGCAGTGTCATTATTTGTCCTAGTCATCCACTTTTGCATTCTGTGTGTCCATTAATTGTTGTGTTTTTAAGTTTTCAGCTTGTTCATAATGTTCCTTATCTGCATCATCTCTTTGATTATGTTCCTTTTCTTCTGCTTCTCCTTGATCAACACTTCGATATTCTACTTGTTCAAGGTCTGTTCCATCTATAAGTTCTGCCTGTACTTCTTCCATCTGTATTTGATTTACATGCTCAACATGTAACTGCTCCACGTGAACTTCAGCACCTTGTTCAGTCTGAATGTGTTCAACTTCCAAGTAACTAATCTGCACCTGTTCCTGTAGCTCCTCCATCTGTGTGCCTTTCACTTGATTGTCCTGTATGAGATCCTGGTGCATCTGTTCCACAGTTACCTGTGCAGGATCCACCTGTACCTGAATTACTGGTAGGACATGCACTTGCTCAACTTGTTCTATTATTGTCATTGATGTTACTGGTTCAGCTTCCATAGCTTCCACTGGAAGAACCTCTTCTGTCACTAATAGTTCTGAAATATTGTGCATGTCTTTGAGATGCCTTCTCAGCTCACTGCCTTGCATAAACCACAAATCACATAAGGTGCAGTGGTTGGGTTTGTCACCAGTGTGTATTACCAAGTGGTCTTTGAACTGATCCCAGCTGTTAAACACGCTGTTACAAACCTGAAACAAAAGATACAGTGTGTTAAACAGTGTCAATAGAAATATGACAAAATACAGTGTCTAGCTGAGATCATGGCTTCACATCGTATAGCTTCTTGCTACTTGGATTCAAAAAACATACACATTAGAGGTAAAAGCTGTGAAGACAGCTTCAGATGAACAGGAGATTTGGTATTTATTTATTCTTAACAATGGTGAACTATTTTGAGTTGTGCATACATAAGATATCTACAAAATTCATGAGTCAGTAGAGCATTTGAAAGTTTTCTCATGTGAAATTCACGTACAGTATCATACCCCAATCAATCCATGGCTGGCACTAGAGTTTTGGGTGGAAAAATATTCACGCATTAATAACGTGCAGTGAAAGTGTAATACAAACTGTCCCTTTACTGACATTATAGATGTAGTACTACTGAACAACTTTTCCTTACCAGCTTTCACTTGCCCATGACATCGTAAGGTTTAACGGGCTAGGCTGAACTCCCCCCATTTTGTGATTTAAAAAAAAAAACCACTTGAGTGATTTCAGCATATAAAACTATTACAACTCCATCTCTCATTCTTTTCCAGCCAAAAGTACTGCCTCAACTGCAGATATGCTGTTTTCACAAAGCACATCAGCTCCCTTCCTTCCCTTCAGCTGGCACTGAAGGTAAATAGCTGGAAAACAACACAGAGACTGCAGAAATTAATGAGATGCAGGGAAGAGGAGACAGAAGAGTGGGGTAGAGGCAGGCTTGGAGTAAAACAACCCACAGGCTCAAGAGTCTTTGTCCATGCAAATGTTCTTGGCTATAGAAAGCAACAAGAACACATTTCAACACCCCTTCCCTGCTGGCAAATAGCTTTGAAACAGAATGTTCTATCTCTTCGTAATTATCAGTAACAGCAGAGAAGGATGATGGAGGGAATATCTAACAGGGATTAACTCAAGAGCAGGTCTGTGTAGTCGAGACAAACATCTCTATTTTGCTGTTGAAGTCAGCTAAAATGGGTTGTAATACTATTGCCACACCTTTTTTCCCCCAGGCTCACACTTCAGAAAGAGACTGCACATACAGTTTTTAAAATAGTAATATTATAGATAAGCACTCAAAATTACTTAGTCATACATAAAGATAATGACTATCAGCAATGCCCAGGCACATAATTACTGTTCTTGCCACACAGAATCTAATTCAGTATTCACAGCATACACCTGAAGAGCACCAAAAGGGCTCATCAAGAAAGCACAATTTTTTTTTCTCCTCTTCTTTCAGTGAACAAAGATTTATTTGTTCAAATTTAGTTCTAAAGAGAAAAATTTATCCAAGAATTTCTGGAGTTTCTGCAGGCTGAAGGGACACAAATCCACATTTGCAACATCTGTGAAAGCATGAGGAAGTTTGGAAAATGAGTTATGACTTGAATCAGCTCCTTAAAAGTGAAGTAAGATTTATCTCAAAAGCTTTTCAAACGTCAGTTACATATAATGACCAAGTACCCTAGCAATCTCTACAGCATTTATTTGGCTTAAAAAATACTCCAGATTGCCATAGTAAGTTGGAATTACTTTTGAGACTAAATCAGTATGTTCTGTATCAAACAGAAGAATAATAAAACAAGAAATTAAATAATACTTTGTATTTTGGACTTTACTTTGGACTTCACTTTTAGTGAACCATGCTCAGAAGTAGAAAAGGCCTAGGTCAGTGTATCAAAAACCTTGAAAAGGAAACAGACCAGTAAAATGCAGCCTACCCAGAAGAATCTCTATGATGTTAAGTATTATGAGACTCCACATCAGTAATTCCACATGAAGATACTTAGATGTGAGAATTTATCTGCATATTGTGGTTGAATGGGATCCAAAGACCTCACTACAGTCTTCACTCTACAACACTACCGTCTACACTCTACAACTTCCTTGTGAGATGAGGAGCAGCAGACACTGATCTCTTCTGTGTGGTGACCAGTGTAAGTATCCAAGGGAGTGGCCTGAAGTTACGTCAGAGGAGATTTCAGCTGGATATCAAAAAATATTCTTTACCCAGAGGATGGTTGGGCACTGGAACAGGCTCCCCAGGAAGTGGTCACCGCACCAAGCCTCACAGAGTTCAAATGCATTTGGACAATGTTCTCAGGCACATAGTGTGATTCTTGGGGTGTCCTGGGCAAGGCTGAGAGTTGGACTTGATGATGCTTGTGGGTCCCTTCCAACTCAGCATATTCTGTGATTCTATTTTATTTTACTGAAGTAGCTCTTAGAGACATAAGCCTGCTCTCACTGCCTTTCCTGTTCAGTCCTCCCACACTTCCTGAAGGAGGGAGCTATCTAACCTCAGACTTAGCTACTTCCATTACCCACCTGACATTCGTACAGCTTCTTTCTTCCCTTTTTAGCGCCAGCTCCAGACTGACAGGCTGTCAGGTGACATTTGAGTGTGCTGTTCCTAGCAAAACGTTCATGGCAGTTTGGACATTCAAATGGCTTTTCACCTGTTAAGACAGATAAGGATTTGTAAGTGTATAAAACCACCTTGTCTTCTTTCAGGTCTCTCTTCTTCCCCTCTCTCTTTCTTGTCTAGGTTGCTAAATACGCTGTAAAACTGGGGCCAACTGGATTATTCTGCAGAAAAAGAGATGGAAATTCAATATAAAAGGGCAAAAAACTGATGTCGAGTCATAACTCTCATTTAGAAGAAAACCAGAGTAATAATTACCAGTAGCATTTAAGGTATTTGTGGAAATTACACTACTCTTCTGGCAAAATATCTTAAAGAAATAGCAGCTATTTCACACTTTTCATCTGATAATAGTTACAATTAAAGAATCAACATTAGTAAATACATAAAATGACATACTAAAGAAGGAAGTATTTAAATAATACAACCTTTTATTTTCAATAATAACAGCTTATGCTTGAGAGGTGAAACTGAGCTCCAGAAAACGAAGCTGGCACAGAATGACCATGAAATAACAGTGCATCAATACTAAACCAAAAAACAACCTGCATCCAACTTTGCCCCAAAATACTTTGAAGAGAAAGCACAGAGGGACATTAATGGACACAAGCAAGATTGAAATTCCTCTCAGTTTGACCACTTTATTTCAACCATGGTATCAAAAATAGGAGCCAGCTAAGGATAAGAGCAGGGGAGGCTGAAAGCAGGTCATTATCCAAGGTACTATGCTGTCATCAAGTAGTAATGAACAAAAGGTGTTGAATTCCACCATGCACAAATGGCACAGTAATGTCCACAATGACATTCAAGCAAATTAAATTGCAAAAAAAATTGGAAGAGTGTGTTTCCTCTGAAAGTCTGTAATGATCTATATAGGTACTGACACCAACACCACTACGGAAACAAATGGATAATGAACTCCAAAAGAGGCTGAGCCATTTCAGTAAATACTATGAGGATCAATCCTAGCTAGTTTAAAAGCCTGCATTTTCAGGAATAGTTACTGGATATTGAGGTGGAAAACAAATAAACCAATCTTCAGAAATATTTACAAGTTCCTAATCAGCTTTTCAAAAGAAATTCACAAGCAGCTTAAGTCTCATTTATACACTTAAAAGCCACAGAAATATATTAAATGGTGGGAACATTCCTCCCAATGGTTAAAAAATGCTACATTTTTGGAGAGTGTTGTACCGGAAATGCAGAAAACGCTAAACTGCCTTCAGTCTTGCAGGTCAAAAATCATGGACTTTGCCCAAGCAACTAGTGAGTTTGGAACTAGATGATCTTCAAGGTCCCGACCAATGCAAACCATTCTGTGATTCTGTGATACTACACTGCATGCATGGATGACAAGTTCCTGGACAAACTCAAACACAAAGGAAGTCCATGGGACGTGATGAGATGCATCTGCAGGTTCTGAGGGAGCTGGTGAAGGAAGTTGTTAAGCAACCATCCATAAAATTTGAGGTTTGGCAGACTGGTGAAGTTCAAGCTGAATGGAAACGCAGAAGCGTAACTGTTTCAAAACAGGAAAATAAGGAAGAAGACTTGGGGAACTACAGGCTAGTCATTCTCACCTCCATGCCCTAAAAATCATGGAGCAGATCCTACTGGAAGATATGCTGTGAAGACAGGATGCNGTGAAGACAGGCTGAGAGCATTAGGATTGTTCAGCCTGGAGAAGAAAAAAGCTTCCAGATCTTAGAGCACCTTCCAGTGCTTAAAGGGGGTGGGGTCCACAGGAAGGCCGGAGAGGGACTTTTTACAAGGGAATGTAGTGATAACGACAAGGGGGAATTGCTTCAAGCTGAAAGAGAGTAGATTTAGCTTAGATATGAGAAAGAAATTCTTTTCTCAGAGGGTGGTGATGCACTGGAACAAGTTTCCCAGAGAAGCTGTGGTTGTCCCATCCCTGAGAAGTGTTCACGGCCAGGCTGGATGGGGCTCAGAGCAACCTGGTCTAGTGAAAGGTACCCTGCCCATGGCCCCAGAGGGTGGAACTAAATGATGTCTGAGGTCCTTTCCAACCCAAGACATTTTATCATCCTATTACTGCCCCAGTGCGGTTTTAATGTAATTGCTGGTACAGTGATTGAACAACAGGATCAAATATTTTAGGACATTTTCTCACAGGCCTTTCAATTTCCTTTTAGCATTCAACCAATGCTGTACAGAACTCAGAATTTAGAAAGCCTAAAACAGAATGGGAGCTTTTTCACCTTTGGAGACCACAGTTAAATGCTGATAATCTGTTCTGATTTTAAGCTTAAGACTTTTGAAAATGCTAAAC
Source organism: Platysteira castanea (assembly GCA_013397175.1). NCBI lineage: Eukaryota > Metazoa > Chordata > Aves > Passeriformes > Platysteira > Platysteira castanea. Next base: position 305,029 of record VYXC01010734.1, on the reverse strand, counting down.
TGTAAGTAATTAGATACTGTTATACTTATTAGATCAATATATATTTATAAAGTACTCTGTACCTCTTGTGATATGCTAACTTGCTTTGAATTGAAAATATTTTTTTGCTAGAGCTTGGATTATCTGCCACAAATTTTTTTCTTAATAGATTTTTGTTAAGTAGCTTGTACTTGAATTGCTTATAATGGAGAAACATTCTGTGCTTTATATGGGCTAAGGACTTGCCAAAGGTTGTTTATAAAAGGAACTTTTAAGATGCTATTGGGAATAGACTGGATGCTGCCATATATCAATACTCAACAGTCCCATACACAGGTACATTCTAATAAATTATGACATTCTATTTAAAAGGCTTTAACAATAACATGCTGCAAAAGAAGTAGAGCTGCTACCCACCAATAAATTTTTACTTATGACTTATGACTAGCGTATTAAACAAGAACATCTGGAAGATCAAGACCGCACATATTTTACATTCGGTTATCCGTGTCATTCTCAGTGTCTGTTCAGCAGACTTTTCAGTGAGATGGAGAAGTAATCTCCCATACTACAAAGAAGAAAGGAGTACAAATTATTTTGTACTCAGAAGATGCTACCCAGATTCCAAAGAGGCAGATTTCACAGTAAAAAAAAGTTACTATAATGACTAGAAATATTTTGCCAGTTTTAGTAGTTTTGCTTAATTAACCAAGAAAATTCAAATCACAGATGAGATGAGACAAGAACAAGAGTAAAACTTTCCAAACAAGATGGTACAAGACATAATTCTTTGAGGGTATTTTATGTCTAATAGGCATTTGCTCAGAAGTTCTGTTAGATAAAGAAACTCTCTGAACTGTATTCCACCAAGAAGATTAGGAATCAAATAATATTTCAACAGACGCATTTACTAGAAAATTTTTAAAATAGAAGTAGTTCCTCAGTTTGGTACTTTTGAAGAACAGAATATGCCTTAAGGAAGTATTTTGAAAAATATTTTTAAGATTTAATAGACTTGACAGAGAAACTTCATTAGTACCTTCTGGTTTTAGGTGCCTATTTTTAATCAACTCAATCCCTCAAAAGTTTACATCAATGGAAAACAAAAAAAAACCATAAACAAACAAAAAGATACACTGTCATTTTAGTTATAACTACAAGCGAAGTATTTTTAACAGTCGGGACTCATGTGTTTTCTTCAGCATATTATCTATTTCCCCTAAACATGCAAAAGCCAAAAATACTAAAATGAAGGCCACAAGCACAGGACTGTAGCAGTGCTCTTACCTGTGTGCTTCCGGAGGTGCTCTTTAAAATGCCCAAAGTGGTCAAACTGCTTGTCACAGTACTGGCATACATGTATTTTCTTGCCAGGCCTTTGCTTCTTGCTGGCACCACCTTCATCAAGGTGGTGACAGGTGAGGTGTTGTTTCAAAGCACTCTCTCGTAGGTACCTTTTACTGCATATGTCACACTTGTAACTCTCAGCAGAGTGTGTTTTCATGTGTTCCTTAAAATGGTAAAACAATTTAAATGAACGGTTACATTTCTCACAGTGGAATAAATTGTTCATGTGTGACAGCTGAAGCTCCACAATTTCAATACCTTCTACCTGTTTGCACGAGGGGTCAGTTGCACTATCACCTTCTTCTTGGATCTGGCATTTTCTCTCTCCCTGACGATACTTGCTGGTGATATCTGCCAAAAGAGCCAAAGCAGATTCATCTGATGTACCTGTTGTCTGTATGTACTTTATGGACTGCTCTGCAGAAGCCACTTCTTCAAGGGTTTCAATGCTGTCATCTTCCACTTCAATCGTCCCTTCAGCAATCTCAACCTCGATTTCAACAGGCTCTGATTCTGCAGATGGCAGTGTTTCTGTGATAACATTAGAGGTTTCAGCAATCTTCCTCTTTTTTGGTTTATTTTTACCTTGTGCTTCATTTGATTCTAGGGGTGATGAATTTTCTTTGTTCCTGAAAAGCATTTGCATAAACATGATTAAGATCAATTAACAATGACATAACAACTCCTGCCTAGTAATGAGCTTCTGCATCCAACACTCCCTAGCTGTTTCTCAAAGTTGAATGATGACCTCATAATCTGGGTGCATATCAAAAGCTAATTTGTCCTTAATCTATGATCTTTAGTGCAGTAAAATAACATCATTAAAGTTGATAAAGTATTTTAAATAGCTCTGCTTGAATGATACAGAGCACCTATCAAGAAGAAAAGCCAGTTAACCTAATGACATAGGTTTATCTAAAAATTTGTGCAATTCTGTAGTTGGAAAGAAAACTCCTCTACAATAATGAATTCTTCGGCCTGCCTACTCAGAAGTAAGGTTCAAGTCCCTCCTATGCCATTCACCTCCTAAGCTCTGGAGTGTGTGCAACTGCCAGCAGTACTTAGAGCTTGTTAGAAAACACTTCAGCTGTGACTTTACATGATGGTTTATTGTGTGGTTAGCACACAAGGGTTAACAGAGCTCATAATTCAGGAAGGCACACCGCTAACAGCTGACGTAAAAAAAGCCACGAGTATGTGGAAGGAGTATTCTAATTTAATTTTCTGGGCTTAAACAAAACCCTCCGTTGTGTGCTGCTCTCTCTACATAACACACATACAACCCCCTTCCTCCGAAATGTCAGGGATAGCATGCCATCTCAGACACAGCTGAGTGGGTCAATGCTTTTAAGTCATCCACAGCACTTCTCTGCTGCAGGTTTTACTACTGATCATCAGTTTCAAAAATAAGTGGCTACCTTCCCCTCAGATAGACTGACTGGAGTACGCTGTGCTTTTAATCTTCCTCTGCACCATGATGAACCCTTTCATGGAATGCACTCCCTACCACTTCGAGGCTTTCTAGTAACAGGAGACAAGACTTCACCCAGTATCTCCAAGTCATATGTCAGAGATGTGTAACTGATGATGTAATGCACGCCAGTTTATAAATGGCACCTTGCTCTGTTCACACATGGGAAAACGGAGTAGCTAAATCCAGTTTCGTATAGCCTGGATTTCTGATGTCTACAAGATGACAGGATGCAAGGAGCTTCTGCATCACATACTGAAAGTAACCACTGTAGCATGCAGAAGGAATGAGAACATGAGAGCACTTTATGGAAGTGAAATGGAAGAAAGGGGACGAAATACAGCATGATGAGACTGGCACCCACTTTTTTTCAAGCTGGACTTTGGCAATGGACTACAGTTCCTGGTACTGGATAACAGGTGCTGCAGCAACATTTGATTGAATACTGAACGCAGATAAAACTGACTTTAACACTTAAGATTCATTCAAAAAATTTGAGAGGTTAATTTTGCAGCAAGAGGTTTTAAGATCACTCCTTATTCTCTCACAAATAGCAGAAAGATCCATGAAATAAAAACACCAGCACAAACTTGCTAATGTGGTCTGATTACCAGAGTCACACTGTCACTGCACAGCCAGGTGTCAGTCAGATGTGGGCCACCAGACAGCACAGAGACCAATTACCAGATACCACAGAGTCACAGCTCTACAGCATCACTAACATTTACAAGCCATGGCACTTGTCATCAAGTTCTAGCCCAACAAATGTGACATTCTTTTTTTACCCTGTGTAATTCTGACATGTATGTTACAGTAGAAGAGTATATGGTCCTACACAAGTTAAGGAGGTTCCAGCATAAAGAACAGCACTGCAAAATACTGGCAGCAAGCTCTTGCAAAAGCCTTAATGAGACTCTCTTCCTCAGTGTTGGGAAGAAAAAGAGGCTTACCTGATTTCAAGTGCTTTAATTGCTTCTAACATCTGTAGATACTCTGCTGCTTTCCAAACATCATTTGCTTCTTCCTCACCTTGTACCATTAGTTTTGCTGTATAGGTGAACTCAATTAGGTGACGAAATGCCATGTTACTTACACCTGTATACAGGCAAGAGAAACAAGTTACCCTTAACAATTCCACAGTCTCATCTTCCCAGTGAACCTTGCACACTTGCACGCACACCATTTTGATCACAGTACTGTAGCTGCCAGTTTCATAAAGATGACACCCTTAAATGGCTCCACAGAACCACTGAATGGTTTGTGTTGGAAGAGACCTTAAAAATCATCTAGTTCCAACCTCACTCATGCTGGAATAAAAAAATGTACTAGAGAAACACATGAATCTGGAAAAACTGTGGAGTTTTGCCATGACAAAGATAAAAGGAAGGATAAGATGGACAAAAAGCTGTTTGAATAATATACAGACTTAAACACAAAAATACTACGCCTGGAGGTTGAAATGCTGCTCCACGAATTTCATTTCCTCCCTGCCTACCACGTAAGTATTGCTCCATGTCTTGTTATGCTCTTGCATCTCAGCCAAGGCATCTGCCATTGGCCATCACTGGCAGCCTTTTTCAGCTGACCAGAATGGCTTTTCTCAGGGAAAATTTTGTGTAGTACTGCTAGTCCTAAAAACATATCCAGGGTCTGCCTGACCTTCATTAGCCACGTATTAGGGGAAAGAAGTGAAAAAAATTTTGAAAAAGTACCACATAATCTCACATTTTCCCTTCCAACATATATAACACTGTTCTTTCTCATTTGATTTTTCTTCAGGGAGGTTTTCTTTCCAGTGATGGTAGCTGTCTCAGAACAACTCAAGAACTAAGACCTAGAAAGCTAACTCCTACGACCAAGCATGTTTAACAGTTCAAGGCCAGGCTGAATAAGGCCTTGACCAATATGGTCTAGTGGGAGCCGTCCCTGTCACGGCAGGGGAGGTTGGGCCTAGATGATCTTGACATTCTATTACTCCAACCCCTAAACATTCTAGGCACTGGCCTGTACCAAGGCTATTGGCTACAATAATTTCTAGCTTGAGCACACAACTCTGAATGCTTTTATTTGCACAAGTCAGATTACCTTCAATCTCCACCAAAGGCTCCTGAGTGAAATCTTGGAAGAATTTGTGGAAGAACTGGCTACAGGCAGCAAGAACTGCCTTATGAGCTTTGAAATGGTGACCTGCAAAGAGAGACAAAAATTTTGGTTTAGGCTAACACTCTAATAGTGCTATAACTCTATTATGTTATGTTATAGAGGGTAATTCCCTCTATAATGCAGAATAAACGCAGATGCAGAAAAAAGGACCATCCAGTGTACACATCTATTCCAGCAGCATATACTGACTATGTATTTCTTCTCCCCAATGGAGGCATGAACATTCATATGGTTAAAAAGGACAGGCATAAAAGAAACAACATGGATTAGAACTACACAGCTGCACAAAAACCCAGCTTTGAGTTCAACATATGGATTTTGTAATGACAGAGCAGGAGCAAACATTCAGGGCAAGTGCTGTCAGTGAAATTAAGGTGGTCTCTGAAGAATAATTTTTTTTCTTCATTTGCTTACCTGCTTCTAATCTGGACTCTGTAGGGTTCTTTTTCTTCAAGTGAGTTGCTGCTATCCTTTTACAGATCAGGTGATACTCCTCTAGCTAAGTCTGTCATAGTGGACACTGCCTATATTCCCTGTATTATTCATCCATTCTAAGACATCTTTGACAAACAAAGCAGTCTTAAGTGATCTACTAAATACCACCTTTTCTAAGGAGATTATAAGTACTTGTATATTTGTCATACTTTTAAAACACTTATGTCCTTAGAACACATAAGTGTGCTTCTACACTTTTTAAAGTATATATTAAAACAGTAGACAGATACCAGAGAAGCTGGTTATTTCAAGGTGTGGGGGTTTTTTATTAAAAAACAGTATTTGTAAAAGTTTTCTGCATGCAGTCAGCCAGCTCAAGTCAGAGATAAATATTTTAATAATGTTTTGGGAATCCTTAGCACACTAAATACAGCACAGCAGTTTCAAGGAGGGCTTCTATCTGAAAATATTTAGCCTCTTGTTTGGAAAAGCAGAAGCAAAATTATTAATCACTACAATGACACTTTGCAAGTAACTTGCACACAGGTACAGAACCAAGAACTTGCTCACAGTCCAATCTGACAGCTGACCCATGAAAAATCCAACAGCATCCCAGCACAGCTTTCAAAATTCCCTGTATACCAACTGGTTCTCAGGCCTGTACATACCATCAACTATCAGAGTGATATCTGTAAACTGGTCCTGCTCACGTTGTTCATTCAGTCTATCCAAAATAACTTTATAGTGCTCAGGGAATTCCTGGATACATTCCATCGGTTCCTCAGCTTCCATGGTAAAAGGCCTGGTCTGCAAAACAAATATGGTATGATAGTCAGAATACTGTGGCACTCAGTAAATACTGTGCACAGTCAGGTTATTATACAAATGTGATCTAGCACTTTGTAGGGACTATAAAACCAAGGGAAAAGCTGCCTTCCTAACAGGTTTTTTATCCAATGTTAGTTGACAGGTAGGGAAATGCTACAGTTAATTATGTAGAATATTGTCTTATTTAGACACATGAAGAAACAGTCAAAGTGTATTTCCTTATCCTACAGGTTCAGCAGGGACCCACCACTTTCAAAGGAAATACTGCAGGGGTGCAACATCTCCACAGCTACTTATTCAACACCACAGCAGCATAATGTCAGAATCTTTATACAGTTACTTCTTGCCCACCAATCCACTTGGTTGATGAAGGGTTCTTAAATATTTAAGTCACATTTTGCAGCTCATGAACACAAGATGTTTACTTCCTTTAAACTGGGATGTAACAGAAGAGCAATTTTCAACTTCTGAGTGCATCACAATTCCCAGAGGTTTCATTTGCTGTCAGGCTTATCCATCCTACTTACACTTCTCCCCCTGTAAAGTGAAATATTCTTTGCCAGCCTTTTGAAAGAGACACATAATGCTTATAATCTGATAGCCCTTCCTCCCTTACTAATACAATAAACATAGCTGGGGGTGGGAGTTGCGGAGGACCTCAGACCTGGAGAGGTTTAGCAGAATTCTGTGCCTGTGGATGAGATGCAGACAGCAGTTTGCAAAAGAACCTCAGGAGAGCATCCAAGTGCTTCAATGAAAGCACTTCACAAATTACCTCCAGGAAAAATTACTTCAGATCCATGCAGAAACGATCATCTTCAACTCCCACACTAACATGGCTTACACTTAGAATGCTGCAGAAAAAAAGAATTATGGAATTCCTGTTTCCACCACAAAACACACGCTTTTTTGTCTCTCAGAAAAAAGCTGCCCGTGAAGAAGTTGTTTTGCCAAGAGAATGAAATAAGTAGAGCAGAAGCAACCACTTCGGGAAATCCAGCCCTACCTGCTATTGCTATGTTGCCAACCACAGAAATGTTGCCCACAAAAGTCAGATTTGTTACCTGGTGTGCAACGAGCCAGTAACTACACACTCGAGGTGACACTGATTATCTATTTCAGAGTTGCACAAGCCATGGTGCCTGGTGGAAGTCCACAAATCAAGTGGACCAACTACAAAAATTTTTCATTGATTATACATTTTAGCAAACAAAGGGAATAATGTTCATTGGTTACAAGTAACATAGTTCTCTTATTAATTAGTATTCTCTCTTCCATTGATTAATGACTTTCTTGCTTCCCATGCTAATTAGTCCTCATGCTCAGTCTCTCTTCTTTTGGGTCAGTGGGTTTCCTGGGTCAGTGGTCACAATCTCCCCTAGCCACAATTACCTGTTACCCAGCTGGAGCTGATTCCAGCATAATTGCTGAGTTTGCTTTATAAGTTTCTTCCTTATTTTGGGGTTTCTGCTACATGTCCCTGTGGCCCCTAACTTCTGCATTCTCTGTGTTCACTATTAGTGGTACACCCTACTTCCAGGCTTTGTTAGGCTCCCCATAGGTCTGAGGTCACTGAAGTATGTCCAGTCCTAAACCTTAAGAGGGCAATTGTACCAACAAGTAACTTGTTTTTCTAACACCTGGACATCATTTAGAGCTCATTGGCTGCTCTCTGTTTCATGGATTAAATCTCCCTTCTTGTTGAAGAGCTTTGAAAGTACACAAAGATCAAACATCAGAGCACATCCTTTTGTAAGAAAATTCTATGTATTCGATATTTCGCACCAGAAACACCTGTCAGGGTCTTCAAGGGGGCAGAGCAGACCAGCCTGCAGGGGAAGGTGAGATGGAAGGGAGCGGATGCTGCTGCTGCATTCTCTTCACCGCATCTGTAATGATGGGTCTAAGACAGACAACCAGAAGCTCCTGCTTTTCTTTTACCATCTAGTATTTCACATAAAGTCTCATGTGGGAAGGTGTCAGCTACCTACTTCAGAGTTTAATTCTTCTTGCCCATATTTGACACACCATAAAAGGTTATATTACTTGCAATTAAAAGCATAATTCTTTAAAACAAGCAAAAATTTGCCCTCCAGCTCCCATGATTTTTGCCTTACTTCCAAACTGATGGTAGGGATATCTATTAAAAAAACCCCAAACCTCCAAATAATGGAGCAACCTTAGCCCAGCAAACACAAGATATTTTAAAAAGCTTTTTTCTTACAACTCTTACAAAACAGTAAGAAACATACAACTTCTGTTAGGCAGTTCACTTATTTGCACAGAACTAGTAGAAATGTGAATTTACTGTGTATCTAAATGCAGTTGCAGCATTCATTGAGTATTCTCATTTTAAAAACCTCAGTCATACTGCACAAAAAAGCCTGACAGAACAGCACATGTTCAATTAGAGCATGACTGCTTTGGAGAAGGAGTGAA
>VYXC01010734.1:280579-296343 GCA_013397175.1 Platysteira castanea | reverse complement strand
TTTGGGTCAGTGGGTTTCCTGGGTCAGTGGTCACAATCTCCCCTAGCCACAATTACCTGTTACCCAGCTGGAGCTGATTCCAGCATAATTGCTGAGTTTGCTTTATAAGTTTCTTCCTTATTTTGGGGTTTCTGCTACATGTCCCTGTGGCCCCTAACTTCTGCATTCTCTGTGTTCACTATTAGTGGTACACCCTACTTCCAGGCTTTGTTAGGCTCCCCATAGGTCTGAGGTCACTGAAGTATGTCCAGTCCTAAACCTTAAGAGGGCAATTGTACCAACAAGTAACTTGTTTTTCTAACACCTGGACATCATTTAGAGCTCATTGGCTGCTCTCTGTTTCATGGATTAAATCTCCCTTCTTGTTGAAGAGCTTTGAAAGTACACAAAGATCAAACATCAGAGCACATCCTTTTGTAAGAAAATTCTATGTATTCGATATTTCGCACCAGAAACACCTGTCAGGGTCTTCAAGGGGGCAGAGCAGACCAGCCTGCAGGGGAAGGTGAGATGGAAGGGAGCGGATGCTGCTGCTGCATTCTCTTCACCGCATCTGTAATGATGGGTCTAAGACAGACAACCAGAAGCTCCTGCTTTTCTTTTACCATCTAGTATTTCACATAAAGTCTCATGTGGGAAGGTGTCAGCTACCTACTTCAGAGTTTAATTCTTCTTGCCCATATTTGACACACCATAAAAGGTTATATTACTTGCAATTAAAAGCATAATTCTTTAAAACAAGCAAAAATTTGCCCTCCAGCTCCCATGATTTTTGCCTTACTTCCAAACTGATGGTAGGGATATCTATTAAAAAAACCCCAAACCTCCAAATAATGGAGCAACCTTAGCCCAGCAAACACAAGATATTTTAAAAAGCTTTTTTCTTACAACTCTTACAAAACAGTAAGAAACATACAACTTCTGTTAGGCAGTTCACTTATTTGCACAGAACTAGTAGAAATGTGAATTTACTGTGTATCTAAATGCAGTTGCAGCATTCATTGAGTATTCTCATTTTAAAAACCTCAGTCATACTGCACAAAAAAGCCTGACAGAACAGCACATGTTCAATTAGAGCATGACTGCTTTGGAGAAGGAGTGAAAAGTACAGTTGGGAAAACAAAGCAGCCAAGGAAGACGGACGGAAGTGATCCAAATTCCCACTTATGAGTGGGCTCACAGATGAGGGATGGACACCGGACCGCTTCAGTTGTCTACGCAATTTCCTTGAAAGACTCATTGAAATACTGCCTCAACCTTATCAGCCTGTAACCCTGGACGATTTCATGTGATGTGCATGTGATTCGAAGAGCTGTTTTTATAAATCCACCTCAATGAAGCCATGTTATTATTACTGTCCTCCAGGGCTACATCAGGAACTCCTCGGATTTCAGGCATCAGATGTGTGTTTCCCGCACACGGATCCCACGGGAGCGCAGGCGGGGCAGTGTTGGGGCAGGTCGCGTGACCCGGAGGAGCTGATGCAGGGGGCCCGGAACACCGCCATCTTGGGAAAGGAGGAGCCGCGGGCTGTATAGTGCAGAAGCAGGAATTCCTCATGCACACTGCCACACGTTTTCCTCAAAACCAACGCTCAGGCACGGCGCAGGCCTCGATCTCGATCCCGATCCCACCCCTCGGCCCCGCAGCGCGGACCAGGGCTCGCTGCCGTTCCCGCTGGGACTGTGGGTATAGCGGCCGCCAGGCGGCGCCCCCTCCACCTCCGCCCCACCCGGGGCTCCCGCCACCTGCGCGCGCCTCCCGCGGTCTGCGGCCCGCGCGCTCCGCGGCCACCCGCGGCCTCATTGGCCGTCATCGGTGTCAGTCAGCGCGACCCCCGTCAATCGCGAGGCGCAGGCAGGGCTCGCCCCGGGCGGAGAAGCCAATGAGCGGCCGCCGAGTGCCCGGAGCGGGTGAAGGCGGAAGGCCTGGCCCGCGACCAGGGCCCGCTGGGCACGGGAGATCTAGGCGCGGTGCGGGCGGCGCCGGCAGGAACGGGAGTCCCGTGGGGCGGCCCAGGAGAGGACCCGACCGCTGCCGGCCAGAGCCCGGCGCTCGGCAGCGCCGCCGCCTCGTTAGTCCTTATTACGTCATCAAAGCGCGCATTAAATCGATCCCTTTTCAATTCCCGGCCGGGTCGCGGCCCGACGACGCAGCGCCCCGAGGGGTGGGGAAGCGATTCCGCCGGGGACTCACCGGGAGCAGCTCCTCGCCTCGCCGCGCCGCTTCCCGCTCCGCCGCCGCCGCTTCCTGCTGCCCGGCACGCTGGAAAGCGGGGCGCGCACCGGCCAATCCCGACTCGCAGTCCCGGCCTGCCCCGCGGTCACCTTCCACACGACAGGGCGCGCGCGCGGCGGGGGCGGGGCCCGGAGGTCCGGAGCATGCCGGGAGTTGTAGTCTGTTTGTGCAGTGTGACGGGTTCAGAGTGGCAGACTGGGTCAGGCTGGGGACCACAGCGGGTCCTCTGGTCCAGCCTCTCTGCTCAAGCAAGATCATCCAGGGCACCTGTCACAGGATTGTGTCCAGACAGTTCTTAAGTATCTGTGAAGTTAGACTCCACAGCCTCTCTGGGTAATCTGTTCCAGTACTTGGTCACCTGTGCTGTAAAGTTCTTCCTCATGTTCAGGTGGAACTTGCTGTGCAGCATCTACAGCCTGTTGCCTCTTGTCCTATTGCTGGGCACCACCGAGCGGAGTCTGGTCCCTCCTCTGACCCCTCCCTGCAGACACTGACAGACATTGATGAGGTCCCCTCTCAGCCAGCTCTTCTTGAGGCTGAACAAGCCCAGCTTCCTCAGCCTGTCCTCATAATAGGGATACTACAGTCCCTTGACCATCTTTGTTGTTCAATTCTGTTCATCTTGCAGACAGGGAATGCCTGTGACTCCCCTTCTAGAAGCATTTTGCAGTTACATTGCAGTGCATTCCACAGTGTGGCATGCCAGAACATTTTGAAAGGCAGGCGGTGTTAGGGCCACATACGTCCTTACAGACGGGACTCATACCCACAGGATTCCCTTCAGCCCATGTCCCCTCGACTCCATTACACAGCTGCTCTTCCTTGCACTTCCGTAACACTGTGTTACTTTACAATTTAGGCTGAGCTGTGCCCAGAATGGGTATCATGAAGTGGTGTCAAAAGCTGCAGGGACATACTGCTCAGTAAGGCTCTGTGGTGCCCAGCTGTGCCCCTCCAGCTCCAGGGCCCCACAGCTGAGGAAGGAAAGGCCCAGGCAGCACCTTGCAGCTCCAACAGAGCTCCTGGGCTATTTGGCTGAGGCACCTCAGGAAGAGACAGCAAGTGCATGGCACTGGTTGCAGCCAGCCCCTCTGCCATCCTGAGGATTAATATTACACTTGGGTTTCTTTTCCACACTGGAGGCCCCTAGCCATCCAAGTTTCATGACCTGTCTCCAGAGGAAAATGTACTCATCCAAATAAACCAGTACTGCTGCGGTGACCCAGCCCACTAAGGGGCTGTAGCAAGAAATCCTCCCCAGGTTTGAGCGACAAGCTTCCCCTAGGACACACTATGCTAATGTACCTCAGTTCTGTTTCCCTGATTGATTTGTTGTCCTCCCTGCCCCTTTATCCCTTATATGTCTGTACCCTCGAATGTTCTCCCTTCCCCACTTCCCCGCTGGCCCTCGTTCCTTAGTTCCTCCCCCGTGGTGTCCCTATTGGTTTCCTTGCCCTAGTCCCCCCCTTGGACCGCCCCTGTGCCCACGAACCAGTGGTGCTGATGCTCTGCCCGCCCCTCAGACGCAGTGTATAAGCCCTGAACTTTGTGGTCAGTTTTGTCCTTTGTCCCTAGTACCCTTCATGGTGAGGCTGCATTAAACTTCTCGGGGAACACCATGCAAGGAGCCTTCCTGGCTCTTTCACTGTCAGCTAGCGTGCTGATGTGTGTCTGCCTGGCTGCCCCGGCGGCTGAAGGGGATGTGCGTGCCTGATGGGTGCACCTGCCCTGCCGGAGTGGCTTCTTCCAGGAGATGCTTTCGGGGAAGGCTGCGACACCTTTACCACTGACACACACTGCAACACAGTATAATAATTGTCAGAACAGACAGCATGATCGTCCCTTTGGCAGCCTCTGTGTCGATGCTGACAACAGAAGAGCAGCCTCATGCAGTGGCTCTATGTTCTAATGAGCTTCTAAATATTAATTCCTGAAAATGGACTTGTTTATGAACGCCATCCCTTTTCCATGGTGCTCATTGCTTAATGGCCTTGTTAACGTAACAGTGCTATTGGTCTTTTCAGTAGATCTGCTGAGACAGTTATTTGCAACCTAGTACACAACAGCACATAAGCAGTGTTGATGCCTCCTGCATTTAAAAACATATGAAGGTTTGTTTTAAACTACCAGAGATCTAATTTGTAGTGGAAGAACTGTATCTCCAATAGCTTATAATTCAAATAGAGGGTATTTTAAATAAATATCGCTAAAGCTATCACCATAGCAGAGTACAAAACAAGAATTAAAATTTTCCATTCCAGCCTCTTCTACCTATCCAGTGTTGGTGGCTTGCTTGTATTTGATTAATGTATGGTTTATTCTGACCATTTACTTTTTCTTCCATGGCATTTTCCACTGTGTTTCTTTTTTCCTGTGGCTTCACCCATCTAGTGTAACTGTGAGCTTAGGCTGAAGCTTTTAAACGACCAGTTCATACTTGGTCCTAATAGCGTTTCTAATATAAAATTACACTGACTAAGCTGTAACTCTTATGTTCTCCTTTTCCTCTCTCAGAGGTGGGTGTGTTGTTTCCCAGCACTACCTTTTAAGATTTCCAAGAGCAATGTTACAAAACAATGCAATTTAGTTTCTGTAAGTCTGAAAACTAGCTGGTTTATAGTGCATTTTATTTGCATAAGGGAGAATATGTTAAGCAAACATCTAAAAGATCTTTATCAATATCTCTAGTTCAACCTGATTTTGCTGTTTGTATGGCTAAAAATTGCCTATGCTTTTCTTCTTTTCCGGAATCACCTCAATGACACCAGAGAATCCTGTATTAATTAAAATAACATTGTAAGTCTTCTGGACATAACATTCAGCTGAGTTTGGGAAAATTACTGAAGTGTAGATGTTCTCTTCTAGCTCCAGCCTTCTCACAGCAGCGTTCAACAGGGCTGAGAGCATCTGTCCAGGTTGAGTGTTGTGAGCCTCTCCCAGGGGGAGCTGTGAAGTAGCAGACAGACAAAAATGAATACTAAGCTAATAATAGAAAAATGTGAATCATATATTTCCTTTTTTTAATAAAGGAAGCACCTCTTTGTCTGAAGAAATGCAGGAATTAATAAACTGGAGACGTGAAATCAGAAGGCCTGCTTATGTGCAGCATTGAGTAGGTAACTATTTCCCAAAAGCAGGTGATTCAGATAATAAATGACAGCCAAAAGGGACTATTAGCTTATCTAGTGCGAGACCATCTACCTGGCAGTCTCTGACCTACATCCAGCTTGCTGGGCAGTTCTGACTGGCCCCTGAAACCATTTTTGAAAGCTGCTTAGTACACTCATAACACACCCAGATCTCCCACATCAGAACCAAATTATTCACCAGGCAGGTACAGAATACAGGTAGCTGCAATGTGGCTTTTATGGTCTTGCCTTTTAGAAAAATTCTTATGAAATCAGCTGCTCATTCTTGTAGTGTTACCAGTCATTTTCAAGAAGTCTTCTCTGTATCAGATGACTCAGCATGTCTCTGTTGCACAGTGACTTGTTGCATGAAAGAGCTTTAGTGTCATGCCTAGAGCAAGCCAGATGTGTGCTATTATGCAAAAGAAAAACATTTCTGTGGAGCCCCTTTGATAGGTATGCCGAGGGGAATAATATCAGTGTCTGTTTAGAAAGTTTTAAAGGAAAATAAACATGGGTTGTTCTTCTGACAGAGAGCTGTTCTGTTAATCCTCTTTATTTCTTTATTATTTCCAGAGTGAAGAGAAGATATAAGGAGTTAATGGAATTAAAAATGATTGTGGTAACTGCAAAATGCAATGCTTGAAAGCTGTAATGTGTTGAATTGTGGATTGATGTCAAAAATATTTAAACCTTACTCCTGTGACACAAAAGTGTCAGCCTGTTCCTTCATTATCTTCCTATTTTCAGAGGAACTGTCTAGCTGGGACAGGATGTGCATTTATATCAATTCAGTATTATCTGCTGACATATGAACTCCATGGCAAGTCTTATCTACTGTTTACAAGTTTCATATTCTTGTGACCCCAGAAAGATCAGCTGACTGGTGAAATCAGGGAGATCAGTGTCTGGTGAACACTGCAAGAGGTGGTGGTTGAATTCTAGTTCTTATCTAAATATTTTATTTTGTATGATTTTAAATATCTGGAGGAAGAAGCAAGTCTAACAATTTATTGTCTATCAGTTTCATAAGCCCTAGTGATTTGGATTGCGCAGGATTACAAGAGGCATGTCTAAAGAAACTAGATGTTAAGTAGTTAGCTTTTTTTTTTTTTTTTAATCCCAGGATACAGACTAATACATGTAAGTATAGAATGGGTTGTGTTGCAAGGTCATTTCCCAGTATAAATTCAGCAGGCCATTTCTAGGTCTGTAGATGTCTGGAAAACCTCTGTTAAAACGTTATCTATGTTTATTGTTAAAATACATATACACCATGCAATTTTTGTATGGGTATACATTGTGCATCATGAGTAGAAATAACACACACAGACATTATTATTAAAAATTTCATATGTATAGTTAGTACCTCTTCAGAGGTGACCCAAATGTTTTGCAGCCAAATCTTTACCCTGATTTTAAAAAATATTTTTGTCTTATGGGTTTGTTTGGTAAGCAACAGTGGACACAGCCCATCAGGACATGAAATGTGGTGGCTTTTCTTGCTCTCTTTCACAAGCCATGAAAATCTACAGAGTCTGGAAGGCATTAAAGCTAAATTGTAAGAAAAGGTTTTGACCTTGCCCACAACCAGTGCTGCACTTCCATGTATTATACATGCAGAAACATTGAGGGACAATTTTAGATTATTCCTTTTTCGAGTCATGTAATCTTCCTAGAAAACTGTAAACCTATGGATCATACTATTGCTGTGTGAAATTATGTACGGCTGATAGGAGCATAAAATATTCACTATTAAACTTTACTCCAGAACGCGGAGACAATCAGGGAGTCATTCCACATGCAATTAAGATAATACGAACAGCAATAAAAAGTTGGAAAGTTGGGTCACCTAGAATTCTTACTGTGAGCTAGAGGAATATTGGTTTTCCCTTCAAGAACTTTTTTCTTTCTGGCACAGCCTTTCTAGTGCATCTTTCTAGTGCATCTTCCATCTGTGCAAGACAATGTGTGCTCTGTGTCACACTGACTGGGACTGTGGTGATTGTAGTGTGAGTACTCACTTTGCAGACACACAGGTGGAGCAGCTACCAGAGCACATGTGCTACTGAAAGACCACCCAGCTTCTGTCTGTTGTGTCATTTCAGTTCTTAAGACCAGCCTCACACATCGTCCACACTGTAAACCTCAAACAGTACCTGAGCTGCTGGCTGCATACTGATTTGCACTGAACAGTGAAGACTGAAATCCTACATTGGCTTCAGGACAACTGAAATTCCTCACAGTCCTTTAGTTTTTAACTTAGCTAGGCAAACAGCTGTGTTAAAGAATTAACAAAAGTTAACAACAATATTTACAAGCAAAAAGCCTTTGCAAAAAGGGGAGTACAGTCAAAGAGCATTTATTGTTAATTATTACTTAGTGCAGTCATGGGATCACTTTTGCGTTTGATTTTCTGGTCTGTCTCTCCTCCTGAATGCCTGTTAGCTGAAGAGAATGTTCAGTGACTTTATTCCCATGATTCTTAAACCATTACAATTTTTTTTTTCACTTCACCGTCATATTTTCTTTCCTTTTTTTGAGCTCTTACAGGAAATCTGGCAAGGATTGTGATGCAGGATCAGCAATAAAAACCCCCTACTTTGTTTTTCTTCTTTTTTTCTTTTTTTTTTTCTGACAAGAAAAAGGTCAGAAAATTTCAGCTTGCAGTTTAATGGGCTGGATAAAATGCTGATGGGTCAAAGATGGGTGTGAGATGCAGACTCTGGGCTCTGTGGGGGATATTACTGCCTCCTTAAATACAAATCTTAAGACTCTTATGTGCTTGATATGTAAATAATAATTAGTAAATAATACAAGGCATACATGGATAATATTTTGAACATGTCTTCCTGCCAAGAGGCAGACATTAAAAAATGAAACTAGAGGTCAGGTAGAGATGAGGACTTACCAAAGTGAAATGCAAACCTGGGACTCATCTCTGCTGTAGTTCTACATGAGTCCTTACAAACGAGCACCCGTGCAAACTGGAGAGCTATTGAGGCATTATTATGACTGTTTCATGATGGGACCAGGACTTACTCACCTTTCAAGTTCCACAAGTCTAGCCAGTACTTTTGAAATGGGATGAGGAGACTCAGAAGTGGGTGTTGCTGTTACTGCCTTTAATTAGACAACATCATATGAAGCCTGTTCAGTGTGAATTCTCAGAAGAGACAAGAGGTCGATCCAAACACACGTGAACTTAAGAAATAATGGTACCTTTGTAGAAACAACCAATAGTGGCTGCTTGAAATTTGCAGGGCAGATTTCCCCATGTCTTTGCTATTTATAGGGATATGGAGTAGTGTGATGGCTTGTGCAGGTGACTTCCAAATGTGTCCTCAGACAAAATGTCATCAAATCTTCTCTCACTTCTCTTTCTTTCAAACACTGACTTATTTCTTGTGCATTGCCTTCTGCATCCTTTATTCTGGAATGCAATTGCAGTCCTACTACTCATTTTTACAAAATTACTACTAATTTTGCCTTTTCCAAAGACCGGGAGTCCAGAGCTGTAAGGAGAACAGGAAGATCACCAGTGTCAAGGTAGGACTAATATGTTTGTCAGATATAATGGTCTCTGATCTTTGCCAGCCCATTATCAATGTTATACAGAAGTCATATTCTGTATTCAAAATTTTACTTTGCCTTCATTGTTACTTTCAACAGCTGCATCTGTGGAAAGTAAAATATAGGACTGTCAATATCAGAAGATTGAGAACTTCTGCTGATATACATATTTCATCTAAAATACACAAAATAACTTTATGTTAATTAATAATTGTAATTTTCAGAAAAAATGTAAACTTTTCATGAGATAGGAAATATATGGAAGTGCTAAATGCTTTAATGGAAGTGCTAAATGCTTTAATGTTGAGTATATAATGGAATCACAGAATCATAGAAGGGTTTGGGTTGGAAGGGACCATAAAGATCATCTAGTCCACCTTTCCTTAAGTCAGGCTACCATCTAATTTAAACCTTGCCTCTTTCAGTTTAAAACCATTGTCCCTTGCCCTGTCACAACCTGCCCATGTAAAAAGTCCCTCTTTTTTTTTCCAACCCCCTTTAGGTACTGAAAGACCTCAGTGAGGTCTTCCTGGAACTTTCTCTTTTCCAGCCTGAACAACCCCAACTCTTTCAGCCTGTCTTTGCTGCTGAGGTGTTCCAGCCTTCTCAGCATCTTTGTGGCCTCCTCTGACCCTGCTCTTTGAAAAGAAGTAGCAGCAGCAGCAGTCAACTGTCAATATCATGTGTTTGAAGCCATCAGTAGTTTAGTTTTTCAGACTCCGTTCCACGTAAAACAACCTCTATCTTGCACTCAGCTATCTGAATCTGCCCATAAACGCACCTAACATCTCCTGCAGACCATAATGTTCACAGCCACTGCTGTATCATCAGGAAAAGAAAGCAACACAGACCCACAGAAAGAAATTTAGCCAAAAATATATAATCCATTTTTTAATCACAGTTAAACAGGTTTTGAAAGAGAATTTTTTTACACACAAACATCTCCTATTCATTATCTGGGCCCAGTTTTCACTTTAGTTTTAATGTATTTCACAACAGATAAGCAAAGGACAGACTTGAACTTCCCGTCAGGTTCAGTATGTATGGTCACCACATCCCGCATTTTGGGCTGTCTTAACTTCCATCCTGCTGCTAGGGTTCAGTGCAGTGAACCATGCCTGGGTGACCCGTTATAAATCATTAACAAGGACTTGCTTGTACAGGTATTTCTGGTGGAAAGCGTTTAAATTTAGTCACCTAGAATGAACTACGGTGAATTTAGCTGATGAATCATTTTCCTCCACATCTCCTAAGGAGGGTTATTGTGTATAAAGAGTTTAATAGGAATTTTATGTATTACTGATGGTACTTCTGAGGTTTTGATTACAGTTACACTCTCTTGAAGGCCTGATCTGTTAATGTAAAGAGAACTGTCTGAATGCAGTATAATAGAGAGGTTTGTTTAACTTCCTTTATGTTCATTGGTCCAGATCCATAACCATTTTGTGTGTTTACTCAGTGAATTGTCTTGGAGAGCCTAGAGCTGCCTGCTGAATTCCTGGTGCAACTGCATCATTCCTGTAGAGGGAGGGATCATTGATCATTGTGTGGGATATGAGATCCATGTAGGGGATCTGTACAGATACTCTACTTTGGTCACTGCACAACTACATTTTCTTCTCGGTTTACTATGCCAAGCACTACGAGTCTCAGCAGAGTCACACCAAACTGAAGGAATTTTCAGTTTTCCTCTGTGGATCACAAGACTGCCAAGTATTTCTAAATACAGCAGTAAAAATACAAAAATATGGAAGATTACATACAGCTATGATCTTCTTCACCACCTCTTGGGTACCATCAGGAAATTTTTTCTTCCTTCAAAGGATAGGAGGACCACTGGTTTTAGGCTCACTGTAGTGACATGGAGAGTTTGTGGACTGATAGAATTATTGCAGGATAAGTGCAGTAAGTAAACAGAGCCTGTAAGGAACTCAGAATAGATCTAGGTATTCACCAACTAGAATCTGTTTGCATTTGTAATCTGTGCAAGGATTATGACTGAGGACACATGTGATAAAATAATTTCCCCTCCTAATTACAGTGTGCTATAGATAGGTTCAAGTAGACAAAGGTACTTCATTATGGTAATAGAATTTCCAAGCAGAAAACCCAAACATTTTGCTACTAGATCAGGGCTCCTTTAAGTCTCATTTTATTTATAAGTAAACAATTGCTTGTATCAGCTATTCCTTTGTTCACTGAAACAATTTCTAGGCCTGCATCAAAGGATGTCAGCTTTAGTTCCTTCCTTTGAATTCTGAGAAGTGTGCATTTAGTTACCTTATGCTGCTCTACATCTCACATGAGAGGAACATAGATTTACATTACTTCCATGTATCGTCTTACTCTTCACTTAAATAACCCCTTTTTTACAGCATTTATTCAAGTTTAAGGCCTCATAAACTAATGGAATTTAATATATATAAGCATTAAGTAACTCTAACAGCCTGCTGCTGTTGCAGTATTTTCCACAATAAAGTATGAGTAACTACCCTGAGTTGACACAGTTGTCGGAGAAGATGTGAGAAGGACCAGTAGGGAATTAAGATTTGCAAGTGGACTTTGGATTCTGTGTTTATGACATCCTTCAGTCACAAGAGCAAAACAGGCATTGAAGTCCTAAGGCCTCACAAGACCGTTCATGCTGAATCTGGTTCTGCCCCCATCCTCTCATTATTTGCACGTGTTACAGATCAGCAGGCTTTACCAGAATGTAATTTCTGACAGCCATGATTCCTTGTCCTTTGGGATTGTGGCATTGAGGGGGGGGGGGGGGGGGGGGTTTAATGTCTTTTTGGTTTTTTTTCCCCCAAGAAATATATATATTACCAATCTAGATAACAGAAACAACAAATTATATTTCTGTGCTCTGATGCTGTGAAAAGTTTGGAACATGTCAGAAAAGGGGAAAGCTTATGTTCAATAAGAAAGGAAAGGGGCAGTTATTTCCACCAGGACTATCATTCTCCCCAAAGAAGCAAGAAAGTGAATAGAAACAGGATGATCATTAAAAAAATTATTGTTTGAATCTGAGGGCTTGTCCAAATTAGAGTTCATAACTTGCCTCCTGCCGTGAGATTGGAACAAACTCAACAACTAACAAAATATTTGCAGTGGAAAGCAAAAATTAGTATTTAAGATTATTGTTTCTTTAGAAGCTATAGACAAAGGGCTACAGAAGCATATGAACAGAAAGGGATTAAGTGTAAGAAATGGAATGGTCAGACTCCAAGACTCTTAATTTGACAATTATTAACAGCTTTATCTATGTAAAAAAATCCCTTGGAAATGGAATTTTTTTTCCCCCACTCAGAAACATAATGCTTCAGACTGAAGTTTAAGCATATTTAGTGTATACATTTCTAAACCAAGTTATTTAGATCTATCTTAATCCACAACCAAGATTATAATACTTCCTACGACTTGCTTTAAGACAGAGGAGCTTTTTTCCTCAATAAATATTGAGGCAGAACAGTGATCTCAGGTAAGGTGAATGTTAAAAAGTAAGATGCTTATGGCTTTTCACTGTGAACATAGTTGAAGTAATCTTAATATTATAGGGTTATAATAAATATAGTAATTAATAGTATTTACTGTCACAGTGAAAATTGCTGGCCACAGGTGCTTCTCATCTCTTGGTAAGGCAACTGGGGGTCTGCAGGTGTCTCTGCATACTGTATGGCAGGAAGTGCTAACTTTTCTATAGTGACCACTGTCCATTTCCATCCTCGGTGTTCTTCCCACAGCAAGGTACTTCTTTTATGCAACGGCTGCTTCAGCTCAGTTTATTGTGTCTGAACTCTGTGTTCTTCAGTAGTTGTGAGCTGCATGTCTCATCAGTACTCAGTGGATTACATACAGTTCATAGGCTCAGCACTTGTTAATCAAACCTTGTCCACATCCTCTCTACAAAGAAAAATAAAAGGAAACGGGGATGCAGATGGAGTATTGCTCTTCCTTTGAAAGTGTCTCCACCTGTGTTGCTATAATTGGCAAGAGAACAACTGTCAGTCACTAATGAGCTGCATTACGTTTATTAGCCCTATTAAAAGATCTGTACCTGCTTCATTTTTGTTGGGTGCCTCTGTGCTCATGCAAGAATTGGTGGACATGGTGCACACCAAATACTTCCAGCCAACCTTACAGGACTTTATCAGGACTGAGAATCAACCCCCACACCTGAAGCAGGAGGTGAGCAAATTGTCTATCAACTGGAATAGTAAAGGGCACTATTGCAGATATGAGGGCTTGGTACCAACCCAGCAAAGAATACAAGATGTGTTTCCCTAACAATATAAGGAATACAAGCACACTCCACTTAAAAATACTTTATACTAGGTATAGTATGAGGTCTGTCTGTTTTCTGCATTGTGTCTTTCAAGACCACTGAATAAAAGTTCAGCTCTTTCTCATTCTTTCCACTGACTAGTGGAAAAGAAGTGCATGGGACTTCAACAGCAAGAACCCCTAAGGTCAGCAGTTCCCTTTCTTGCATCCAGCCTAAAGCAAAATGCTTATCTGTGCAGAAGATGGGCTCAGGCCATAGAACTAAGCAGTATCAATCTCACCACCTTGAACTGTGGGGGCACACCAGGTTTTTAAACATTTATTTCCTCATAAACATGTGTAACATGTACATTGAAGGAAATCAAAGCAAAGCAAAGCAAACTGCTGTTGAGGTAAAACACATCATGCATAAACAATTGTCTCACCAAGGAAAGAGAGTAAGGAAACAGTTTAACCAGGTTATCCTGGGGTTAAGAAAATGTAATAGTGAAATACAGAGGCTCAGGTGCCTATTGCCAGTAGCTAGAGCTTCATGACTTTCATGTAGCTACGTTGATTTAAATGTTTGAGGTTCTGGGCTCTAACTTTCGACAAAGTTGATGAACTGGAAGGTTCTACAGAGAAAAGTTTGAAAGCAGAGTGATATAATCAAGAGCAGCTGGGCCAAAGGAGCTCAGTATGTACATGCCCTCAGACAGAGCACACCATTCTCTAAGGCAAATGTCAGATAAAGCATATGAGAAAAAACCTGCTAGCTCAGCATTTCTGTAAACAGGGAAGTACCTTCCCCCCTCACTGTGGTTACCACTGTGTTCAGAAAATAATGACTCCTCGGCCCATCCCCCTCCTCTGACTGTACCACTACCTCCAGCTGACTGGGGTGACTGACAAACTGCATAACATGATATTTAAAGTCATTATAGTAAAAATACTTCGCTATTATGCATGATAAATGGTTTCCACTTGGGATTAGTTAATGGAGAAATATTTTGAGTATTTTTTCTAAAAGGGTTTTCTTTACTTGCAGGATCGTTCAGAAAAAGCTCCCTGAACTTTGAACCGTATCTGCAAAGTGAGATAAACAAGAGCCATATAAATACCACAGCCCTTTTCCCCACACTGTTTTCTTCTGCGGCGGAGCCAGGCAGAGCTGCCAAGAAGGGGGAGGAGGAAGGGGTAAGTGTGCTGGGTTTGCTATGAAAGAGCTTCATGACTTAAGATTTGGCAGTGTCTGCCTGTTTCTTTAGCTGAAAAGGCTGACTGTGGAAATTTCCATCGGAAACCAACTGGAAAGTTGAAATATGAAGAGAAGTATAAGGCAGGACATAGCTCTCCTGCAGCTCACAGGACAGACAGCTGTTGCTGGGTGCTGCATGCCAGTGCGGCAGAAGGCAAGGAAAGGTATCAGAATGTCATGAGAGTTTCGTGTGTTTATAATGGATATAAAGGCAGGAAGCTTTCCTGATGTGTGGAAAGAGTGGGAAAAAGACTGTGTTGGTATATACTGGACCACAGTTTAGTCTTCAAAGTACTTTACCTAGAACATCAGGAAAGAAACATCAGGGACAGCTGGATTTCACAAATGCAGCAACAAATTGCTCTTGTTTTAAAAGGTCAATTATTAGCAATCTTTTTAGGATATGACAAGATGGATAGAACATGTATTATTTATCATAACTTACTGTTTCCAAGCTATTCTGTATTCACTGTCAGACTTGGATGTAAGTGGTGAAGTTCTACAATTCCACAACCTAGGACATGTTGGGGAGCAGCTTAATAATTTCACACATTTATAATTTTAAATATTCCTCAATAATGAGTATTTAAGCCAAAATTGAAATGTTAATGGAATAAAAGGAAAAGGTAATTAGACAATTTCTTATATGCTTTGATTTTCATAAACATTAACTGGACTAAGTATGATATGAGATTCTGTAAGATCTGAGGAATCCTGAAATTCAGTTTTTATTTCTGGATTTTGCAAAATTATTTCTAGTGCTTGACTTCTTTATAGATTTTGCTCAGTGGGATCCAAATACTCCACACTAACTTGTAAAAATTTTGAAGTTTTTTTAAAATTATTTTTTGCTATGGTCTGTAGTACTTACTGTGTACTGAAATTCACTGTTGGTGCATGTATTTCTAAGACAGTAGAATTATTCTGGAATCTGAAGTGAGCTAGTCTAGATTCTTGCTGATGTAAACTGGCTTACCACAATTGATTTCAAAACACAAGAAACAAGGCCATTTTAAAATCACTGAAGTGTTAAAAATGGTCAAAAAGAAATTACAAAGAAGACGAAATAACTTAGTCTGATTAGTAATACTAAAAAAAAATCAAGTTACTCTGAATGTTTACTTTGCAACTGTTCAAACACAATAACAAAAAACCCCCAACCCCCCCAAGCACCACGAAGAAAAAACACCTGCCTCTATTATAGAGGAACTCCACTGAAAAACCAAAGAAATGGAACAGTAAACAAAGAGCTCAAATTTATTCTTACAGGGATTTGTTTCTTTTTTCTTTTCTTTTCTTTT
>VYXC01010734.1:263551-280560 GCA_013397175.1 Platysteira castanea | reverse complement strand
GGAGCCATAATGCTGCAGTGTTCTCTTATGGGAATTCCAGAGTCTGAACTTTCTTTAGGCATTGATCTTATTTTGTTTATTTTCTCTCTTTTCAGGTAAAGCCCAGCCATGTGGGCAGGTCTGGGGCTAGTTCTGGCCCTCTGTCTCCTTCCTGGAGGAGGGACAGAGATCCAGAACTGCCAGGAGCCTCCAGAATGGCGTATTGGGGAGGAGGACCCAATGTGGAACTCCAGAGGCTCAGTGACAGTGGTGGCTCTCCTCCAGGCTAGCTGATCATTGTGCCTGCGGCAGGCTTCCAGGTAAGCGTGAATCTCGTCCCCATTTTTGTTATCCAGCTGGGAATACTACATGTACCCTGCCACAGATGCACTCCATGAGCTCTAGCTGTCCCAAATGCCACCATCACAGCTGCCATGTGTGACCCAGTGACCAGGCTCACTATCAGCAGAAGGGTTCTGTGCCAGTGGGTAAGATTTGTTATCTCTTGACCTACTCCTGACTGACCAATCATCTTCTCCAAATTGTTTACAATGTAATAGTGTGATCAACTTGAAATTAATGGAAACCAAACCACATGGACACCTGACAGAAACAGCCGCAGATGATTAATGTAGCAAAGATGGAGAAGCCAAGAAACATCACAATTCTCTGACGTGGCTAGACCACCTGAAACAGATCTGTGATCACTCATTTCTTATGTAAGCTAGGTAGGGGAAAAAATAAATCAAAACATGTCCTTTTAATGTGGCTTTTCAGCCTGTGTTCAGAGATCCTACATATATTTTAAAAATCCAGAAATTAAAGTAAATACTGGTCTTTCAAAAAACTGATGAAGCATTCAAGGAAGTCATCAGTGTTAGGTTTTCATACAAGACCTGGGACATTCGTGCTCTGGTTTCTAGAACTTACTCCTTGCAAATAATTAGCTATCACAACAGTAACAACAGTAATAAAATAATTTTGAGCTGACCCAAACAGGTATTCCATAAAGCCCTTATCTTTGCTTGATTTAGGGATTGTGAAATTGTTTTGGCTTAAAAATTCATTGTATCAGTTTCAGGTTTGGATTTTAGTCACAGTGAGAACACTTTAGTTTGCCCCTCTAGGCTGCACAACTTACATACCATAATAGGCTTTGCAAGTTTATTAAGAACTGGAATTCAAAACATAGTGGTAAATCTCTTGCTCCATCAAAGTTAGAACTGGGCTTTGCATTTGTCTTTCAAGGTAGTTGGGTTTGGTTCTTACATTTTAGGAAAATTTTAAAGAATCTTTCACATTCTAGACTGTTTCCTGTAACTGAAAAATAAAAGTTTTCCAGGGCAATTCCACAGGAAGGATACAAATGAAAAGCAAGGAACTCCACATCAAGCAGCTGTAATAAAAGCAAGATGGAGCATATTAACTTTTGTGTCAAACCTTATGATTCTCTAATGATTTATGGTCTTGCTTCTTTACATTCCCACTAGTTTGGAGGACCTGCGAGTAAAGTTAGAGAATGAAGGATTGGTCAACATCTCGTATGTGGTTGTCAACCATCAGGGAGCTCAATCCCGGAGGGAATTTCACCTACTAAAAGAACGTGTTTCAAACTACATTGCTGTCTACCAGCAAGATGAGCAGCAAGATGATGTCTGGACTACTTTAAATGGAAACAAGGATGACTTTCTCATCTATGACAGGTGTGTTCTTACAGAGAAACACAGGGAAATATTTGCATATATTTTGAGAAGTGTTTTGTACATTTCTGTATTATTTCACTGATATGCAAATAACAAAGACATCATGATCAACTTCTAAGTTTAACTAAATAAGGTGCTAGCATTTATGGGAAAAACAAAGCTACAAAAGCAAAGTCTGCTTTTGCATAAGTAATGTTGGGAATAAATATTTTTTTCTTTATAATTACTGTGGATTTAAATGAACATGAGTGTAAGATTTGAGTGTAAAACGTGTTTATGGTTTTATAGTGTTTTTATTTTCAGACAACTTCATTACATCCATGCATGTCGAAGTAGAATTTTTTATCTCACGGAAATATTTTGATGAGAGTTGCTGAAAATGCCATGTAGACATAAGGAAAAATTAGTCTTTAGGTGAAATTTAGAACTTCAGAAGAAAATAGCTTTTTGGTACAGGATTCTGGCACATGTATATTTTGGTAATAACTGTGATTGAAATCCCAATTTTTCAGTTTTGATGTGATGGTAGTTACTTGAAACATCCTATACTTGAAACATGTCTATCCTAGTTACTTTGTATTACTGTACTGAACATTACAAGTTGTGTAAACAATAAATAAGCTTAATACAGAGTTAGAAGGTTACTCTTCTTCTGTAATGTGATGAAATTAAACAAATTAGCTTAAACAAAAACATTAGGTTTGTGGGAAACTAGCAGTGGAAATGATCTTGAATATTACAGCAGCAAACATGCCCGGGTATGGAAGGTTGATGTCATACAACAAACAAACAGAACAAGGCTCTGTTTAGTTTGCAGAGGGGCCCCAAAGCTGATGCCTGGCCCACAGCATTTGAAATGCTGACCAGTTTTGTGCTGTCGACACACAGGATATGTGTACGTTATGAACTGGTTTAGCACTAGTCTGGCCACGATCCATTATGGTAGTAAGAGTCTGTGTCCTTATTGTGCCTCAGCCACAAAGGTTTTGCCTGCAGCTGGTCCTAGAGGAGCACCCACACGTGTAGGGAGCTAATCCAGAGGACTGTGTGTTGGCACTGAACAAGCTGCTCTTGTGTACAGGTTCTGCATTTATTCCAGCTCCTTCAAGCGGACCAGTTGTGTAGTCAAGTGCATATCAGAATAGTCAAGTCCGGACATGGCGCAGATAGGCTCCATAACAATCCCCTCATGCACAATAAATCAGTAAAGCAGTGCCCATTCCAATCAAAATACCTGTTAGTTTGCCTAAAAGGTTGGCAAGGATGCAGCAGTCACTGTGCAAACAACTCTCCTCCTTATCCCGACGAGTCTGTAAATGAGTGCACCTCTGCTAGTCTCAAGTGCCAGTAAAGGAGAGGCTTCTGGCGGTGTAGTTACCACATCAGCAGAAATCGTGCCCCACATACTGTCCAGTGCAGGTGAGCGGGCAAGTATTTGTAAGGAAGATGCTGAGTTTGTGTGCGAACTTGGACAGAGACAGTCCTCATGGGACTGTACAGTGGGGCTCGATTGATGCAAGTAAAATGGGGTATCATATGAAGAGATATTTAATTGTAGGTATTTGTAACCACAGAGTTCTTTCTCTCCTTAGATGCGGCCGTTTAGTCTATCATCTGGGTCTGCCCTACTCCTACCTGCATTTTCACTACGTAGAGGAATCTATTAAGATTGCATACTGTGAAAACAAGTGTGGAAACTGCTCTTACACGGTATTTTCTTGTCTTATTCTGTGTGTAGTAAAAAAGAAAACTGGATTCAACTGGCATTAAAAAAAATTATTTCAGTGTGATTAGTCCAAAAAATTACAATTTCAAATCTACACATTTCATATGTCTTGACAGAGAGCTTGTAAACATTTTTCCAGGTGAACTAGTTTAATTTATAATAGACTGATTGATTATCTGAATTCCTGTCCTTGACAGAAATACAAATAATTGTCAGAAATGTAAATGCAGTCTTGGAGGGTAATTCTGTTTGTAGAGTTATATAGAGGTAGTGAGCATTTAACTACTCTAGTTTTGTGGGATGGGTAAAGTACGTAAAAAACCAGTATTTTTTAAAAAAACCCAGGAATAAAACTCAAGCTGGTTTGTGTTACTATTCATTGTAATTTGTATCTAAACAGAGTCTGCAACAGTTATTTTCAAAAAGTGATAATACAAGGTGACAAATTACTGTTACTGCTATAAAAGAAGGGTAGGTTTTTTAATGTATCATTAAAGATCAGAAATACTTCTAAGGATTATCAAGAAATGTACATACATAGTCATGGAAGTTCAATTAGAATAATAATTTGTAATTCCATCAGGCAGCTTTCCGGCTAAATGTAGACCACAGACAGGTTAGATATGAGATCTAGAATAAGAATATTCGTTATTAGCAATTACTGAAATTATAGTTGCTAAAGAGCCCTGTCTAGTTATCAGTGGTGTGACAACACAAGGTTTTTGACATGTTCATACCTTCTTCAGCAAAATAGCACAAATAAGTTAAAACTGGCTTTCATGATCTGCAAAAATGTCAAGATAATTAATACTTTACAACTAGTTTAATTAAATACAGTGCCCTGTATTTAATGCAAGCCTCTGTTTTGCAGGAACCCGATATTGATGCTGTATGTGAAAACATCACTAAAAAAGCAGGTGAAGAGCTGTCAGAGACAGAACCCAAGCTGACGGGTCAGCATTCCCATCCCCACCACCCGCACAGACATGGACACCACCACCGCCGCCACCACCACCACCACCATCACATGGGCAGTCCTGATCCCAAACATGAAAACCAGCAGGCTGCTTCTGAAACCGAGAGACATCATCCTCACAGAGGCTGGCATCACAGGGTTTTTGGCCATCACAGACATGATCAGATAGATAGTCAGGAGCCGGTAGACACTGTCTCTCCAGGAGAAATTGTGGAAATTGCACAAGATAAAAAACTACGGAAGAAAGGGAAAAACAGCTGTAAAAACCAGTTAATTTGAAATGTGCAGACAGGATCAGACTCAATCTCTAGTAGCTGATCCTGTCATTGTCGACACCTTTTGTTTGAAGAGCTAGGGAATTCTGTCACTTGACAGTGTCGTGGAGCACTACCGAATTCCTGCAGGTGACATGCGCAGCTGGCAGCAGAGGACATCACTGAGTCCTGACAGTGACGTCTGCTCTCTGCTGCCTGACATTCACCAGCAGGAGCAAGTGAAACCAGTGACACCTGACAGTGACAGGAAAAGGCGAAAAACTGATCCTGAAAAACAAACTAAGCACATTCCAGGAACAAGGGAGTCCCACTAACTCAGTTCATAGAGTTGTAAGAGCAGAAAAATGAACAGATTGTGTTTTTATTGCCCCAAATTCAAAATTATACTGACAGGTATGTGGAGTTAAAATATTGCAAAGAAGTATATTTTTAGAGCAGTGCTCTTAGAATTACAGAATACCTGTCAAATTCCATCAGTAAAAAGCTTCATGGCTTAAAGGAATCTAATTGACCCCTAGTTTGTTTTTCAGTTCCACTGAGAAGGTGTTTGCATTCTTGATTAATTTGTCTTTCTTGTTTCTCTTCTAACATTCTGCTTGCATTTGTGAGGACAGGAGCATAAACTATGACCTAGGGGCTCCTGTCTGATGTTTTGCAATCAAGAACAGAAGGTAACCAAGACAGATATTTTGATCATTTTTTATTAAGAAGACAATATATTCAAAAGTTGAGGTTGGTTATTTTTTTCTAACCTGGGGATACAAACCACGTACAAGCAAAACTTACTCCTAAGCAATGTGACAGAATAATTTCACATCAAAAATGTAATATATAGACAGTAACTGCTTTATTTTCAAGTAACAAATTTATATGCTTAACTTTCATGGCTTAGATACAGTAAAAGGCTCCATTAATATACTGCTACAGCCTGGAAAATCCTACTAAATCAGTAAGATCATCCTAAAGTGAGAAGTAGTGTTAACAATTCAGTGTCAGAATCAAAAAGAGGGTGGGATGAAACGAGTTTAATCTTGCTGTAATGTTTATCTTTGTTTATAACAGTGCTGAATTGATAAATCTGTATCAATTAGTAACATAATATATCACTTAAACTTGTCTAACTTCTCTGTCTGTAGCCTAGCATTGCTAATGTTTGATTAAGTGAATGGAAGTAAATCCAGTTGTTAGAAGGATTCCTGGATGAAGAAGAGAATATTCATGAAAAGAAAACTGCTATGAAAGCATACACAATAATTAATGATGGTTTAATAGGGAAATTACTACTCCTACAAAACCTGAATCTTTTTATTGTGAAAGCTGATTAGCAAGAGAGTAGCTGTGAGTAAACATGAAATGCATGCCTTTGGAATATTTGACAAGAGTGTTTTCAATAAAAAATACTTTCTTCATATCTTGTTTTTATTTTGAGACACACAGTTTGAAACACTGAAATGCTTCATGCCATTTGCTCAGAATCGCCTCCGTTTGAAGGGCAGGTCTTGGCCTTTTTGAAGACGTTGCTCCAAGTCTCTTATGGTGTTTCGGAGAATTTCAATTTCCTTGTTTTTCTCTTCCTGGAGATGCTGCAACTTCTGTAAAAATGCAGGCAAAGGCTTAATCCTTAAACATCACATAAAATTATGTAACAATATATTTTGCTATTGCTAGTAAGAAATATTCTAATAAGAATATTTTCTTCAGTATTTTGTATCACAAAATTACAAAAATTATTTTTCCAGAATCCTGTTTCTCTGCAATCCCAAAGTCTTAAGTTTACAAAAGCATTTACACAGTTTATATCAGTGTCATTTATGTCAGTTCTATCTTAAGTTTCCAGGTTAACAATTCAGTACTAAAACCACCCCACATGTGGCTTTTTGTTGTTGCTTACCCTCAGCAGTATCAATATGCTAAGACCCATGACAGTTGGAGTTGATAATCTGAAAACCCTTTTCCATCTTAAATTATTCTTTGATTCTATGAATTCCATTGTGTAGAGGTGGAAGGGATGTGTGGGAGAAAGCACAAAGGGATATCCCAGGGAGCTCCTGCTTCAAACACCCTGAAAAGGTATGGGTGTGCTACAGGCTGGTAAAGCACCTACCCTTCGATAGATACTTTGTGGCAAGACTGAAGCATCTGAAAATGACTTCGTTGTTTTATCCTGAGCTCTTGCCAATTTAGCATTGAACTGAAAGAATGAGTCAAAGACAAAACAATAAGTATGAGCAGGAAAAAAAAGGTATATTAAGTATGTCAAGCATAATTTTCACTTTTTTTAGTTGTATTTTTTTACCTGAGGGTAGTAGCAGTTAGCCTTTCTACTAATTAATCCTAGAAAAATGAAGCTACTTATGTTTATTTTAAAAAGAATGTCGTTAAAAGTTGTATTTCTTAATAAAAAGGCCTCAAAATTTTGCAAAACTAGTACAAATATGATAAACCAAAACCATGTAGATAAAAAAGATGCGTCTGAAAAAAAAAATGGAAGGCTTCTCAGCCACATATCTACAGGAGGAGAAAATATAGAGGATGCTAAAAACCTCCAAAAGCATCATTCTTCTCTTATGTTCCAAGGATAACTCAGCCTGAGCACTTTCACATCTTATTTCTTTTTTGATGTGTGAAAGGTTTGAAGTATTTCCATAATTCTTTCTGTAATGAGAGTGGTTTAAAACCTGAGCAATGAAATACATGTTGAATGCTCTGGTTAAAATCTCTGCAGGATTAGAAATTTTTATTAGAATTTTATTTAAAAAATATTCCCAGCCTTCAGAAATTAAAAATTAAAACCAAGAAAGTTAAGCAGAATACATTGTTAAGCAGAATTTTTTTATAGCTCAAAACCTAAAAAGGTTTCAAAGTAATTTAATTTGTAACAAGAACAGAGCAACCTTCAGTCTCCCTATACAGTAGGTGGAACTTGACTCCTGAGCAGGAGTCAGTTACCATTGTGGAAGGGAGCACCTGCCACTGATCTTTGTAAAGACAATAAATAATTAAGTTTTCTAGATTCCATCATATAACTTTCTTAAGTACTAATTAACATTTTTTTCACTACACAGTCTCTTTGAAGTTTACCCAATGGCCAGTTCATCTTTTAGTCAGCTTTGTAATGCATACCTCTATCTGCAGTTTAATTATTTCATTCTGCTTCTCTTCATTTTGAATTTTCATCTGTCTAGTTAGCTCTAATATTTCCAGTTCTTTTTTCTCTCTTTGTTCTCTATACTCCATTTCTTTTACTTCAACTAGCAACAGAGTAACACCAAATATTATGATTATAGAAGATGTTTAGAGGAAAAATTAACATAATTTTAAAAATATTAAAACTTTCTTGAACACCAGGTCAACATTTTACTGAAAGACAATTTCATTCAAGCAAAAACCATACTGAAACTAAATGAAAACCACACTCTGTCTTACTGTCTCCCAGTAAGATGGTGTCTTTTTAAAAAAGCATCGTAATTTACACAAACTTTCCTTGTTGTTTTCAGCTGTATGGATGACCAAAAAATCCTCCTTTTTAAGGTTATGCCTCTAATGGACAAAATAAACACTGAAATAATTTTTTTCTTGTTGCAGTATTATTTATTTGTAAGAATAATCCTACTCTCCTGAACACAGATTGAACATTCTAACAGCAGTCTAGCTTTCAGTTCAAAGCAAGGTTCCAATCAACACTTAACCCAAAACTTCATTCTTTCAGATTTTTAGGCCCAAATTCCCAGCATTTGTTCTAACTGTTTGGGAATTTCTGCTCATCCTGTGCTGCTGTACTATTGCTTCATTACCACTGTCTGCTCTCTGCAGCAAAGATAAAATTCCATTAAACACTGCCAACTTCCAGTGTTCACATTTCCACTAAGAAGTGGAACTTACCCTAGATGAAATGTAGCTTCTACAGGTTACAGCATGTTTTACCCATTCCTAAAGCATTCAGTCTTCAGAGAACTTACAGTTTTTCCTTATGTCGCAATTCAACTGTGTTATTTCTAATTTGTGGTCTTCCTCTTTGTTTTTAATTTCTATCATGAGTTTCTCAATTTGATCTTTATACTCCTGTGAATGTAAAATGTTTTATAAAGATCTTGCAGTTTCTGTGCTCTTAGCCTTCTGCAAAGCACAACCATCATGCAAAAATGTACAGTACTCTATAATTCAGTACTTGTTTTATTCTCAGTCTAGTAAATTTAGATGCCCAATTACTTCTTACACTGTCTGGCTGAAGTCCACAGATGTAAAACAAAGCAGATTTCATTGTATTACAGCTATCCATTAATATAAAATTAGAAATTGTACTTCTTAGGAGAACAGGCAAATGGAGAGGTAACATTCCTTTCCCCAGACCGGGATCTGACACAATGATGCAGTTAGTTAAGGGATTCAGTTTCACCTTTGTGGATTTTTGACTCTGGCATTGCATGATTCTAGTATGATTTTTGTTAGTATTGCTTACACCAAGGATTCCACAAATTCATGCTGGTAGCAGTAAGCATATCAGTGATACCAGCAGTAGAGATGCTTGAAGTTTGAACATGCCAGTTACGAATTTACTCCAGTAACTACTCCAGAATTATCAAGGAACTGTCTGTAGCTGCCACTGTTGAGGTGCTCACTCTAAAGTTGTTACTGCAGCCTTCTGACAAGACAGGTTGCCACTGCCCAGAGCAGTCCCTGGGGGCACTCACAAAGGGAGCCACTGACTGGAGTAAGAGCATATGGGGACATAGCCAGGTGCCTTCAGAACAACACCACGAAGTCCCACCGTGCTCATACATGTGTTTAATGGGTGGAATAATAGTTTTTCACATCATTCAGAAGGCGTTAATAATTTTTTACTTGAACTGTCAAGATAACAGCTCTGTTGGTATAAATACTTAATTTTAACTTGTAGTACAAACACAGGAAAAAGAAATCAGCAGTGAGATTCCTAATCCTAAACAGGTAACAGATCTGCACTCTTCACACAGAGAACTATGACAACAGACAACTGTCACTAGCCCTGCTGGTTTTACCTCCTTTGCAAAAATGAGTGCCATAGATAAAAAGTAGAGAGATCATACATGGAATTTATTATGGGATATGGATAAGGAGTAGAGACCTATTATCTTTGTAGTATTTATTCCTGAATAAACTAGACAAAATTCAGACCATTCCTGATTCTCTGGCAGCACAACCAGGTATCTTCAATGTCAAAACCTAATTTCCACACAAAAAATTATTTTAATGCAAGGGATAGAACTATGAAGGTGAAGTTGAATTTTAAGCTAAACACAGCTAAAAAACAACAAGTGCATCTTAGACTGAGCCAAAGTTCTCAGCACCAAGGTAGTTTTAACCTCTTAGTTCTTCTACAACCTTCTCATATGGGTACTGTCATGAGAACACCCCTTCTCTTCTTACAATGATAAACATTAAGAGAAGAGCAACAATATAAGTATCAATAGCAAACCCAAGAATAAAAAGATATACAACACAATAGGGATGCAGTATTATTCCTCTACCTAAAGAATGATAATTTGTGACGTACCTCTTCACAAGTCTTTAATTTATCTTCCAAGATGTGAACGGTACCCTTCAGTCTATCATTTTCGTCTACATAAATAAAAACTATATGGTACACTAAAAAGTACATTTTGACAATTTCATCAGCATGAAAGCAGAATAAAGAAATTACTTGCATTTCTTTACTTGGCTAAACTTTAAGAAACTTTTTTGTAGACATTATAATCATCATTACAGAACTACGTACCATCAGTCCCCATTTTTTAACAAGAAAAATTATAGTTCAATCATAATATTTTCCTCTTATTACTATTTAGAACTGTCTTTAGCCTTCTGATAAATTATGGTTTCAAGAAAATCTAGACGCAAAGTTCTTTGACTCAGAAAGTTAAAGACTATCATCATGGCTACAGCAGTTTCAAATTGGAAGATGCAATTTTAAGTACTTGTTTCTCAAAAACTAGAAAGCAGTAGAAAAAACAGGATTTAGAGAAAATAGGTAATGCTTTTTTATTATTAATATCAGTTTGAGTATTAAAAACATCCATATACTTCCAGTGTTAGAGGTTTATTAATATATATGCTAATATGCCTTGAATGCATAATGATCATAAAATTACCTTCATGATGTACCACTGAGCTGTAGTAAAGATACAGCAAGTATTTATATATTTTACTTTCAAGTAAAAATGAGTAATTGTCAAGTATATGTGGATAACAGCAATAACGTTTAATAACATTATACTGAGGATTAAGACACTTTGGTTTAACAAAGTGATAAAAACTGTGCATAAACACTTGAATAGTCTACAATCCAACAGCTGAATGATACTTTCTCACCTTTTGTAAAATTGCCTGTATTATGCTGAAATGAATTTAAAGCCCAACTACTGATTAAAATAACATCCCTGAGGTACTTTCTAGGATAATGTAGGATAATGACAACAGACATTTATTACTGCACAAGATTGATTTTAGATACGTTTTTTTTTGTTCCTGTTTGTCTGCCAGTAAGTTTCTGTGTCTGGCAAAAGTCAGTAAATACAAACAAGAAAATTAAAGGCCTACTCATTCAAAATTTCAGTACAGCTTATATATAATAACATTTTTTGCCTTTACCTTTCACATTACACTGGTTTTCAATGGTTTGTGTTAGACCCTTTATCACATTCTGTAGAGTACTGCATTCTGAAAGAAATAAAAGGTCCAGTATTTTTGAATAGGGTCTTCACAAATTTACACTTTGTTTACAAAATTTCATCAAATATTTTACAATAATTTTGGTTCAGGATTACTCTAAGTCTGCTTAGTGACTGTAGAAATAAGTCAGATTATTATTACATGGTTACAGCTTAATTTTAGCTTTTAGTTTGATGATAGATTAAAATCAATTTTATGAAGCAATGCAAACAATTTCATAAAAGTATTACATTTTTGTTTCTAGTCAGAAAACAAACATCTTTTTGTTTTCTGGGCAATATTAGAAGTTTTCCATATCAGCCTTCCAGCAATTTGATGTATTTAATAAAACTGAGATTTACTTTCCTGACAGTATTTCCCTGTATATCCTTTTTAACAAGACCAAGGGTATCCACTCATTGCAGTCTCTCACCCCTTTTTTACCCCTTTCTTGATGCATGTAACATTCATCTTGTGGCTCAACGTAAACTTTGAGAGATTCAGAATATGTGCTATATCTCCATTATCTCATTTTATAAAACGTAATTATACATTCAAGCTCTTATCAGTGTACATACTTGTATTTTATAATTTTATTTTTCAAACTGTCTTTTAAATATTCAAAGACTTATTCAAGTACTTTTAATATTCAAATGCTTATACTTCCTGTAATATAGGATTTGGTTTTCATTACATACGGCTTTTATCCCTTATGTTCATTGTAAATTTATCAGTAAAGTCACAAGACAGTCAAAGACTGGGAACAGTGGGGGCTCTACAACTGAGCTTGCTTAGTTTTAAAACTTTTTTGTCCAGAGTACCTCTGCATTTCTTAAGTGGCTTTTAATTTCCACAACACGCAAAAGTTTGCTAAAAAACAGTTACTCGTCTCATCAGACTAAAGCCCTTTGGAAAGCTGTCGATCACATCATTAAAGATTACATTACAAATAATGGTGTGAGGAAGATGGATTAAGATCCCAGCTAAGAGATTCAATTTTCTGCTCAGCCTCAGTCTTTTCGACCGTTAGCCTGTTCTTCCATTGGGTCTGCTTTTCGTGCAGCCGAGTACGTCAGCCAGATACCTTCTCTCGTTCCATGCTTCCAAAAAAACCAGTAGAGGGAGCACGAGAAGCACAGAAACATTGATTGCCGGCCCCTCTATTCCCGTGCCGGATCAAAAGCATCTGTAGAACAATCCTATTAAAAGTCGGAATGACTAGATTAGCATGGCCGTTTGTGCCAACTAGTTCTACTACGAATTTCCTCCCATTTGAAAATGTATGGAAATAAACTCAGATGCTTGTAATTCATGCACAGTTTGGAAAGACACCTGAGTCAACACCAGAGAAAGCTAGTTCAAAATTATAAACTTACAAGCATTTCATGCCCTGATATTTGAAGGGTTTACCTTATTGGTAAACTCATTAACCTAACAGTTTACCTTACTGGTAAGTACAGAATCACAGAATGGGCCCTTACTGGGTCATCTGGCCCAACTTCCCTGCTCAGGCAAGGCCATCCCAGAGCACATGGCACAGGATTGCACCCAGATGGTTCTTGAATGGCGCCAGTGGGGGAGACTCCACAACCCCTCTGAGCTTAACCTAACAGAGCAGCCATGTTGTTTGTCTCTATTTCTAAACACAATCTCTCCCTTTGGCATCTTATTCATATTTTACTTCCTTATCATCAAATAGCTTTCAGAATCACCTCTTGGATGTCCCACATTGTTCCAAGTTCCTGCTTTTCACTTGTTTTAGTCAATGTTACTAGTATCTCTGCAATAACTTTTACTCATTGACCAGGATCCTTGTCTTCCAGCAATTCTGCCTCCTATCTATATCTGCACTATTCCTATGACTTCAATATTGTTGAGATTTATTTTTTCCTGACTATCTCTGTTGCTGAAACATTAGTTCATATTTCAGGCTGATTGCTCTGGTATTTTTACTTGGACTTCCGCCACCCACATTTTTTTTTTCCATTATGTGTTTCAAAAGAAGGTCCAGAGGCTGTTCTCTTCAGTTATATCAGCGTAACTATCTCATCAAATAATTTCTCTCTTATCTCATGAAAGTGAGGCACTACTGTTTACAAAGCTCAAATCTCTTTTCTGACTTTGATCTGTTTTCAGATCCATTCCACTCCCTTGTTGCAATCATCCCAGCTGCTCTGATTTCCTAAGTTGTCTCTTTGACTTTCTCTACCACCTTTTATCCCACAGGTTTTATGGTAAGAATTATTTCTTCTTTTTGTCCACCTTTTCCTTTCACCTTTTACAAACTGTTTTATAGAAACTCACTCCTTCCTTGTTTCATCAATAAAGAAACCTATTTCAGAGTGACTGTCCTGCACTGTCTGACTTTAGTGCTAAATAGAGAAACAAGTGTCTCTGACTCAAACCAAAGTTCTTTCCAGTTCACTATGCCACTTCACAATACACACTACAAGACACGTCAGGAAAGATGAAAAAAAACGTGGATAAATGCTATTCTTAGTACATCCTCTCAACTTCCAAAATACAAAATTAGGGAAGATAGTGAGAGATACTGTTTTTGTGTTTAACAAATTTGTGAAATTTTTCTTCTGTGATTTTTTTCCAATCTTTTTTGACTAATAAATACTTCTTCTATGCACAAGCTTCTGTGGAACTGATTTGATTTTATTTTGTAATGTATGGAAAAGTTCCTCTTTTGTTAGCTTTAAATCAATAAACAAGTTTTATTTCCATCTAGTTTTCTTATTACATTAGACAATGAATATTCTATTCTGTAGTCACTTTCTCTGTGCCATTCACAATTTTACACTATGAGTCATATCAGCTCCATTCTTTGTTTTGGCTGAAAAGTTCCCAGTCAACCGAAGTCTTCCTTCAGATGTTCCAAAACTGCAAAAGCCCCAAGTGCATTTTCCCCCATGCACCTTCTGGGTGCTTGGCTGGGCACGAGGCCATCTTAGAAAGAGTATAGATGGTGACACTGAAAAAAGCTGACAGGAGATAAAAAATGGCTGCCCTTCCTTCCCTTGGGACCTGATTGTAAACTGAGGCTTTTGCCCTTGGCCTATGCTGCAGCTGTGTGGCAGCCACATACCAGACTGTGGTCATGACCTAGGGAGTGATTTTCTGGCTTAGTATCAGACCTGCTTCATCACTTGGGACCGAGTAGTGATCCTTGGGCCATGTCTGGCCTTCGTTACCATTTCTGAACTCCATTCTGATTCAGCCTCCTGAGTCACTCCCATCACTACAGACTTATTTGGTAATGTAGACTTTTGGCTGACCATAGTCATCCTCACTGGGCCAGCCCTGCATGGCCACAGAGGGAGTGAGTCTTATATGGTTAAGCCTGTACATCCATGGTCTTTGTTACAGGAGTGGTTCCTGATTCCTTGTACCTTGCTCCTCACTGACCATACCAAGTGCTGCCTCCTCTTTTACCTTTTCTAGTTCTGCTACGTCTTTTTAGGGATGACCGGACCAGAACATGACATGAAAATCACAGACCTTACAGAGTCACAATGCTTATTTCTATTTTTCTTCCATAATCATGCCTACCGCTATGTTTGCTTCTTTGTCTACTGATACTTTAAGAGAATATGAATATTTTAAGAGAACTGTTCAGAGGACACCAAGATCTCGTTCCTGAGAAGCAGGCAACTAAGATCAAGAATTGTTTATATAAAATGCCTCCCATATGCGCTGCTACCGGTCTCCATCTCTCCTGTCATCCTGTATCATGAGTTTTTTGGTATATCTGAAGAGATTATCATCATAAGCAAACTTCACTCACTCAATAGCTCAATGTCAACACTCCGTTTCTGATTATGCTAAATTATCCAAGTTCCAGGGAAGATTTAAATAAAACCCAAATGGCAATCTCACTCCTATGTGAAATGAAATTTATTCCTACCCTGTTTCCTAACTTTTAGCAGGCTGACTTCCCAGAGATGAAAATCCTACAAAAAGATGCACCTTTCAGCTACTTTACAAACTACAGAAGAATTAGCAACCACAGATCCATGCTAAGAACTAGATGTTGTTTCTCATTTCAAATACTCATCTGAAAACAGTTCTAGAATAAAACAAATCTTAATTTTATAGTTTTCTCTGTAATTCCTCCTTTGTTTTGCAACTTTTAAATTATGATTGCAGACTTATAATTCCCATCTGTAAACAGTAAATGACATTTTATTAGCTTCCATTGAACAGTTTGAATCCTCATAATATTGATATGAATATTAATATTTACTATGAGATGGATTTCATTACATGACTCAAGATTATACATTACTGCTTTTCTCACAGTATCTTAGATCCTTGCTATATTATTTTTTATGGCTGAAAATAATGGAAATATTTCTCAGAACTTCTTGAATATACACAAAAATAATACCTTTCAAAAAAAAAAAAACTTACCTTCTTTTATTGTTTCCTCCTTTGACTGGCTTAATGTTAATAATCTGTTACATTTTTCCAGCTGATGAATCAGTAGGTTATTTGCTTCATTAATTTCTGATATTTTCTAGAAAATTGGAAAAAGATTAACATTATATTAATGTGTGAAGTTTTAAGTCAATAAAACATTTAACAGTTCCACAATACTGCAGTCACAAGCCTGTATTATTTCCCATTCAGTAAAATCCCATATAGAGAGGCATGATGCTAGGCTTGAGATCCTGGGCTATTCCAAGTTTACCCTGCAGAACTAAGAATGCTGACTTACATCATGAATTGTAAACTATTTTCCTCTTAATTCTGTAGCCCAGAGTCTGGATCAATCCTCTGCAAGGTTTTTTCTACTGCTTTGCATATGAGGCTGTCAGTGTTCTTGCCAAGCAACAACTTGAACAGTGGGTGGGAATAGGAACTGTTATAAGAAGTTCATTCCAAGAGAAGTGCTAAATTTATTTTGTATATTTTATTTGCCCCTTTTATATTACTTCTAGTACAGGTTTTCTGACCAGGAAATCAGCAGGAAGCTGATCAACATCAGTCTGAAAAGAAATACTGTACTGATTTTCCTCAGTGGGTCGACCTTTTCAGAAATGACACACGTATAAGATAAAGGAAGCTCAATGCGTATGGAATGTAGGAACCCGTGCTCCTGTTCTATATTTTTGTAGAACAAGGAACAGTTTCTGACCACCTGGTTTAGTGAGAGGTGTCCCTGCCTACAGAAGGGGGGTTGGAACTAGGTGGTCTTTAAGGTCCCTTCCAGCCCAAACGATTCTGTGATTCTATGAAAGCAGGCTAATACTGTTATCTTCAACACCATCTTCCACACTCTTCCTGAGAAGGCAAACTGGCCTCTGGATGATTAAAATTCTAGCACAGAAACAAAGGCTTCTTGACTTCACAGAATTCACTCCTGTGACTCCAGGATACAGTCAATACAAACATTTGCCCAAACAAAGTTGGTATTACAAGGCATAACAATCAGCTGATACCACTTAAAGAAATTTTCACTCAAAAAGCTCTTGAAAATGTCACACAATAATTATAGATGGCAATCTCAACATTTTTTACCTTCTTCACTTACCTTTTCTATCTCTGAGAAGTCATCTAAAAGTTTATCAAGGTTCACCACACTGGTTTTCTTCATAGTTTCTTCATCACTATGATTCATTTATTTCTGGACCATATAATCAAATGATCACTAC
>VYXC01010734.1:231438-260581 GCA_013397175.1 Platysteira castanea | reverse complement strand
GAAGGGAAGGGAAGGGAAGGGAAGGGAAGGGGGCTTCCAGAGTCTTGGGTGGTCTTGATCCCCCTGTAGTCCATGCCCACTTCTTGGCCTCATTCCTTGGCACTTGCACTGTGCTCAGTTGTGCTCCAGAAATTGGAACAACAGTGTTTGTCCTGGTAAAGTGCTGCCCTACCTCCACATGGCCCTTTCTCCAGCCACATCTTGCTCTTTCTCACACTGTGTTAGTACCAACAATCCTTGGTTTTCACCAACAATTCTTGTCTTTTGTTACCAACAATCCTTTCTTGGCTCTACAGCCATCCAGCTATCCGTGTTTGAGACATACACATTGAGATATACACCCTTATCTTCTTATACAGAGTATAAATGGACTTCTTGTCTCAAATGCTAAGTATACTATAGCTTTCTCAGATGACCTGGTTTTGGCTGTAATAAAGAGGGAAGATGTTACACCTTGAATACCTTTTGGTGCTGTCCTCCTGGGCAGAACTGTCTGCTGTGCAAATCAGAAGATGTGGGTGCATGCAGGAACTTTTGTGCTGCAAACTTCCAGAGAAATAACAACCTACCAGTCACGGTCACAAATGCTGTTTTGCAGGCAGCTGCTTTATCAGAACATCTGTGGGTTGGTTGTGTTCACAGGGACATTGACTTAGACAAACTGATGAAAATAATTTTCATGGATAGAAGGTCTGCAGCTGAGATATGAGTGGGGAAAGGACACCATGCCAAGTGTGTCATGGACAGATATTAATAGAGAAAGAAGTACCCAGGGAACTCTGTACATGCTCCTCATGTTTACTAGCTCACTTCCCCTGTTTCACATACCAGTTTTTACAAAGCCTGCTTCACAGTTTCAGTTGTCCTTGTAAATTGCACAATTTTCTCAGAAGGTTTGGTATAGCGATAATGAGAGGAGACCCCAGGCAGGTGCAAAGGAGGAACCTTTTTTGCCAAAATCCCGGCCTTTTAAAGCCGTTAGTTGGTTATCAGTTTACATATCTTTAAGGCACAACAAACCAAGTTTGTCCAACCACCATACACCACAAAGTGAACATAAGGCAGTCACGCAGCCTGCCTCTCTACCCCTATTCCAGCTGAGACACTCTCCCTCTTTTCAACTTAGCCAAAGTAACAGGCCGGAGCCATGGTTCTACAAGGCCTTCCCTTTACAAAGCTTTACTTATGGTAACAGTTTGGTACTTCAGAAAAATTAAAATTAAAAATTTCTAATTCCAGTTAATAAAATTGTTAATCACAGCAATCAGTGTTCATCTTAAACCTAGAAAAAAGTGCAGTCACTGTTGATTACAATAGAGAGAAAACTCCACCAAACTCTTGAGTAGTGAGCATTTTAATGCACAGTAAACCAAAGTGTATTGCACAGACTGGTTTTTGTGTTAATTATTTAGCTGTAGTTTTACTGTATGGATTACATTCATAGGAAAACAGGGAATGAAGACTAAAATCCAATTCTTATGATTAGACAAAAATGTTACCCAGTGACCATATGTTATATTTGTAATAATGCTGTGCTAAATGGCCCATATTTAAATATGTCATTTGACCTCTGGGAAGGTGATTACTATGAACAGACTGTGGAAAAATGCAGAAAATAAACACTGAAGGAAAAATGTTTGACAGATTTTGACACAGAAATACATGGAATGAAGTCTATAAGCCAGGGGTAGAACATTTAGATTGTAAAAGGTTTAACAGTCAGTAAATATTCTTTTGTTTTAGCTTTTAAAATATTGCTGCTAAAATAAGCAGTTTAACACTGCATGCTTCCAAAAGATGAGATTTTTATCTATAGTTCATTTAGAGTTCATTCTAATATTTTAGAATCCTTTAATAGCATAGTAACTTCTTGGGCAAGGCAGTTCAAGAGTCTGGTGGTCACTGAAAAAATGTTTGACATCCACTGTGTATTAGGCAAGAAAGCAGCAGGTAGCTGATGATGCATACTGCAACCTCCAGAGAGTTTCTAACACATATGGAAAATGTTGATGTCTTTTACTGCCACTATGATCATCCCTGTGAGAGAAACTGCTGCGCCAAAGACCTGTGACCAGACATGGTTTTGTAATTTTGTATTCTGTTTCAACATTATCTGGATACA
The DNA here is from genome assembly GCA_013397175.1 of Platysteira castanea. Lineage (NCBI taxonomy): Eukaryota > Metazoa > Chordata > Aves > Passeriformes > Platysteira > Platysteira castanea. Next base: position 258,459 of record VYXC01010734.1, on the reverse strand, counting down.
TTTAAAATATCATGGTTAGGCATGGGTTTGAGCAGTTTTTTAGTGATCTTTATGCTATTTTGATGGTCTTTAAAAGCCTTCTATACAACTCCAGCCATCTCAAATGGTTGTGTCAGATTCATTTACAGAGTTAAGATTTGCAAGATTCAGCTCAGTTCACAAAATTATTAGTTTTATCTTTTTCAGAGGAGCACATGGAAGGAAGAGCATAGGTTTTAATCCACTCTAGGCTGCCAGAGCACTCATCCCAGTGTTTAGCAGAGTGTCACACTGACTTTGGGGTGAGACTGCAGCATAGCTTAATAAGATGGGAGTATAAATTGTATTTTCATGCATCTGGGGTATCAACATACTGTTTGACATGTTATATTCCTCATAATGAAAGGATTTGTTTTTCTGATTTAGGAGATGGAAGCTGTCAGAAAGGATATTTGGTGTAGAAGCACCCATTTCTCTTGCATTCTCCAAAATGTTTATATTTGTCCAAAGAATGAAAGCACATATATACACAAAATACATAGAAGCACACATTTATTTGCATTAGGTTTGGATGGCCAAATTTTGGTAGCAGGGGAAGAGCAGGGAGTGCTCAGGAGTGGCTTCTTTGAGAAGCTTCCAGAGGCTTCCCCCATGTCTGGCAGAACCAGTGCCAACTGGTTCCAAGACAGACTCACTGCTGGCGAAGGCCAATCCCATCAGGGGTGATAGTAACACCTCTGTGATAATGTATTTAGAAAGGAAAAAAAGTTATTGTGCAGTTGAATTGCAGCTAGAGAAGAGAGGAGTGAGAATAACAGCTCTGCAGACACCAAGGTTACTGCAGAAGGAGGGGCAGGAGGTGCTTCAGGCACTGGAGCTGAGGTTGCCCTGCAGCCTGTGGTGAGACCCTGGTGAGGCAGCTATGCCCCTGCAGCCCATGGAGGTCAATGCCAGAGCAGGTGGATGTCCAAAAGAAGGCTGTGACACTGTGGGAAGTCCATGCTGGAGCAGGCTTCTGCATGCTGTGGCAGGTTTGCTGGTAGGACTTGTGACCCTGTTTGGGCCCCATGCTGGAGCAGGCTGTTCTTGAAGGACTGCATCCCGTGGAAAGGACCCACTCTGGAGCAGTTCATGAAGAACTGCAGCCCATGGGAAGGACTGACACTGGAGAAGTTACTGGAGACCTGTCTCCCACCGGAGGGACCCCATGCTGAAGCAGGGGAAGGACTCTTCTTCCAGCAGCAGAAAGCAGCAGCATGAACAATATGTGATGAACCGACCATAACCCCCATTCCTGTCTCCCTGCACCACTGGTGGGGAGGAAGTAGAGCTGGGAAAGGAGGGAGGAGTGAATGGAAGATGTTTTCAAGATATGTTTTACTTATCATTATCCTGCCCTGGTTTTGACTGGTAATTTGACTGGTAAATTCAATTTATTTCCCCCAAGTCAAGTCTGTTTTGACTATGATAATTGGTAAGTGATGTCTCCCTGTCTTTATCTCAACTCATGAACCTTTCGTTGTACTTTTTTCTCCTCTGTCCAGTTGCAGAGGGCAGTGATTGAGCAGCTTTGGTAGGTATCTGGCATCCAGCCTGGGTCAACCCACCACATTATCAAGTAGGGTAATATAGCAGAACACATTTAAATAGATGAATATAGAAATAAATATGTATGTGTGTATGAGCAAATATACCTGCTAAAACAGTATCTGTAGCCAATAAAATAACCTCAGGGAAAAGAGCTGATTTCATGTTTGTTACCTAAGTACTGGAGTGGGAGCCTTAATGGGGAAAAAAAAAGTTCACTTACTTTCAGCATGTGTTTTAGCTGTTATTTTCTTCAGAAACGAAACAGACATGTCTGTTCACAAAGTATTTTTTTCCTCTGTTCTTGTGTCTTTTTGCTTGTCAAAGGATGACCTAATCTTTGTTCTATAGCTTCACTAGTTGAAAAAAATGGTTTAGCATTAGTGATGTATGTATCAAAATACAAGTTTCATTTTTTGTAACAGGAAACTGGTAAGCAGTAAATTGCTAATGTTCCTTATAAGAATCCCATACTGTGTAATTTTTCCAGGAATATTCTTTGATGCAGTATGAACTATTGAAAAAAAAAAAAGATAAGGTAAACACTAGCTAGATGGCAAATGAAATCTCCTAAAATGTGTATCATTCAGTAAATCTGTGAAAACTCTCACAATCTTCTGTGTGAGCTGTACCACATGCTCGATGTAAAATGGCTTTGGTTTGCCTTGAGAAATAACTTCCCAAAGTACTACAGATGGAAAACTATCTCACTGTATCTTGCTGTCTACAGGTTTTGTCTGAAATAGCCCGTGTTCATCTGCAGCATAACTCATAATAAAATACTCAGCCCTATGGAATGAAGGTAGCCTGTTCCAGTGCTTTGTTGCATAGACTGGTACGTGCTATTTCCAAGAGGAAAAAAGCCCCTCATATGTCATTAGAGTCTGAGACCTTTGCAGTCATTTAGCTGGTCAGAACAATGATTTTAAAAGTTTCAACCATCACCCAAGCAGGAGTGAAAACTTTAATTTGTAGCACAGCTTGTTGCTCTTTGTCTGACACAGATTTTTTTTTCATAGATCACGGAATCATAGAATGGCCTGGCTTGGAAGGTGCCTTAAAAATACCATAGTTCCAAGCTCCCTGCTGTGGACAGGGACACTTTTCGCTGGGCCAGATTGCTCAGAGCTCGAGCCAGCCTGGCCTTAAAGACTTCCAGGGATGGCACATCCACAGCTTCTCTGGGTATGTATCTATCTATGGCAAAAGAGGAATCAAATACCTAGACTAAATAATTTAACTACATTAAAATAAAAGTTTCATCTATGCTACAGGGAAGAGAGTGTCTATCTATATTCAGTTATTCTTATGCTCTGAGTTCTTCAGTAGTCAAGTATTCTTCGTTAGAGTGTATCAGTGTCATCTATTTTGAGTCATTTCCAGAGAGAACATAATTATGCAAAGCCAGTTTCTTGACTTTGCTGAAAATCTTGAAGCCACTAGTATAATTTTATTCTCAAAAGATTTTCACTTTGCAAATTATTATGTACTATTCCTACTGCATCCATGTCAGCATTCCAGTCATGTCAGAACTCTATCCTGCAAGCCATGGTACAAGTCTACAAAAACCCCCAGTCTTTTCTTGGAAGCATTTAATGGATAGATATTCTGTCCACTTTAAATAGGATATGACAAAGATGACTGATGAATCTCAGAGATTAAGAATATAAGAGAAAGAAGAATGAAGTCAAGAGAAGTAATTGTGTTGCTTCCTGGCTTCCTAAGTAATCTCACCTGTATTTCTCTGCTTTCCCATCTACGCTGGATTTATCTTTCTGTTGAATGCTGATGGGTCAATCTATTATAATTTCAATTTTAAGCACAAATATAACAATTATATTCTTACAATTTATTTGTAATTCTGGATCTCTTGTATTTCTAAAGTAATGCTGAACTTCTGACCTAGTTTTCTTGTACACCTAAAAAAACCAGGGCAGTAGTGAGTGTCTAAACCACACAAATATCTGCGTAAGTGCCAGACTGGCAAGGAGCATACTATCTTAAATACATTTATCTGAAATCACAGGATATTCTGAGCTGGAAGAGCAATCATCAGCTCTAAAGTGAATGCCCCATATAGGGATCAAACCCATGACCTCGATGTTGTTAGCACCGTGCTCTAACAGTACACCACAGGATGTTTTGTTAGGGAGTACATTTTCCAGCTATTTATCAAATCTTGTCTCTATGATCCTATCCAAAGCTATCCATTTGGATGGTACTTTCTTTGTTTCCTTACTTTTTCCTCCATTAACTATTCGTCCTTCTGCTATGGGAGTTAAACAGCTGGGGGTAGTCTTGTGAGAAAGGAGTACTTGTGCCTTGTGCACCATTTACTACACTATGGAATCAGGAATGTAACTTGTAAAGATGCATATGTCTCTTTTCTTGTATTTCTGTTTTTGACGGTGCTCAATTTCAGTGCCAAGCTGAAAGGATGCATTTTGCTTCTAAACAGTCATTTAATACATTCCTCAACAAAGTGAATTCAGAAGGTTGTTGTAATTGATCAGTTGGTGACTGGTAGAAATCAGCTAATTAATACTAATCACATTGAGAAGAAAGTGACACAACTTTGCCATTATTTAGACTATAAAAGCAAGAGACCAGGTGTCCCTGGAGCTTTTCATAAAATAGGTCATTCTTTGGCTAGTCTGTTCTTGGTATCTGACTGTGACTACAAAGTGTATGAACTCCAACTGAGTAAAATTTTGCATCTCCAAACACAGTAGGTTTACAAATATAATTGCAGTTAACACAGAAACTTGTCCAGAGTTGCACATTGTTCCAGCAGTAGTTTAGCTCAGAGAATGTCACTTAAAATTTTCATGGCATTTCAGGGCACTAGTAAATCTTTCTCATTTCACCAAAAAATATGCAGCATGAAAGAAAGAATTCTACCACAAAGCTAAAAACTTAGGTTAAGGAACCCCGCACATCTAGGCCACAGGTGGAGGATGGGATGCTCATAATGATTGCCAGGTGACAACCACATGCTCAGATGTCTGTTGAAGAAGGGTTGGACCAAATGACCTGTGCTCATTTGGTAGCACAGTTTTAGCTAGAAATCATGTCTTTGGTAAGTTTCCAAGCCTGAGCCTTACTCTTCCAAGGAAAGTACATTTAGTTGGCTCACAAAATTAGTTCCTGAAGGAACTAATTCAGAAGGTCAAGGTTGTTATTTCCTCTGTAACTTGAGACTGCAGCACTGTACATGCTACGCAGATAGCTGTTGTGAAATAGATCTGAAAATTTTTAGTATGAGGAACTTAACTGAAACTGTATTGATCTATATTTTATGTCTTTCTAGTATAATATTGTAAGGTTTCATATTAAAGGAAAGTAATATATAAAATAATAAAAAATCTACTACTGTAGAAAAAAATATGGCAAATCAGTTTCCTGGCATGTCTAGGTCTTAGGTGTCTCCTATAGAACAGATTTCATTTCCTTCAGTATGAGCTCAAAAGCAGACCAAGGACAGTGGTGGAAGCATCATTTGTAGTATCTGTAATGGAAACGTATAGAAAGTTGTAAGCATAAGCTCTTCAACTTTGCTTTTACTCCCACTAAGCCTTCTGCAGACTTTTACTTCTTCCAGTGTTGAGGAGGGGAGTTCACCTATGTTCTCTAACAAATTACCACATGATGTGGGATGATCTACTTTCTCAGACTAATTTCAGGAAGCTAATGTATCATTAGTCACCTAATTTTCATATATTAGGATGAAGAAATTTATATTATGCAAAAGAAATTCCAAATACTGTTGTGATAAAAAAAAATAAACCTGTCAAGCAGTGTGCCAGTTTACTAGATGCATCAATTTTAATAACTGCATCTGCTTATCATGCTGACTGCTGGCAGCTGCTGTGCTGTGCCTGATTCTCTGACACCACTGGTACAGTTTCTCTTCTATCTGCTTCTGAATGTTACCTGCTCCAATAGCCCTGATTAGAGAAGATAAGGAAGCATTTGCTCAATACAGTTATGCCAGAGCATTTAAGTAGTATATTAATCACTGAAATGGATTTGGACTACATATTGCTTCTCTGTAGCCTGAGGGCATGATTTCTACAGCAGTTAAAGCACTGGCTGTGTATGCAATTAATAATGATTAGTCAGAGAGAAGAATTTGTACTGTAAAATTACATTTACACAGAGTCAGTTCCAAGAGAGAACTATATCCACTTATATATCCTCAAAGTCAATTGACTATAAAAGCTGGTTAAATTCTTACCAATTCCACCATCTTGGTGAAATAGATATTCTGAGTTAAACTGAAAAATTTGTATTACAAGACTAATATTCTGTGTTTATTTCTTTTTCTACCACCCACCTTTGCATTTCTTCTTTAGTAAAGGCAGTATCACGCTCCAAACATTTTCTCCCTTTTCATGTCTGGTCAGGTCGTCTGCATCAGGCACTCCTTTTTATCTGTCTGGTAATAGGCCCCTGACATAGTAAATCTCAGTGCAGCAAAGAAATTTGCCTGTGGCTAAATGTCATATGGTTTTAAGTTTCTCTTTGAACCAGAGAGTTACTTTCCTTTCTTACAACTATGCTGATGCATATGTAATTATATATACTAAGCTGTAAATGACAGTAAACTCTTCCCAACATAGACTGTCATCATTAACTTGAAGCATTTCTAAAATCCTGTCAGGTCTATAGAGCACTCAACTCTTCTTAATACTCCATTTCTAAATGGAAAATATACCTTTGAAAATGTTAATTTTCATTCAGATTGAAGAGCTCTCATGATCTGCTGATCTCACTTCCTGTATCATCAATCAGAAAAAAATATTTCATCCTAAGCAGTAAAGGAGAGTGGTATAAGCCATTATATTTGACAAAATTATTTCTTATCTTAATGGACACTGGTTTAGATGGTGTTGTTTTCAGTTTCTTGTAACAGTAAGCCTTGGACATTTACACTGTCTTTGATGGATAAAAAGAGGCTCAAATCCTAACTCTTACAAACCACAGTGGCTTCTTGATGACACCAAAGACAGGTGTCATCATAAGTTGCAGGGCAACTTGAGTCCTTGCTTTTGAGAACCAGCATGGTTTCTGAATAGAGATATTGATATAGATTAAACTCTGCCAGGTAATCTATGAACAAAGTGTCATTCTAAGAAAGGGAACAAGTGCCGGCAGTTTACATGCAGGCTGGCCAGTGTGTTTGAGATGGGGTTGAAAGTGAAGGGCCTCGGGGGTGGGATCCAAAATGGCAATGCTCACACAATTGCATCCAATTAGGAAATAAACTAAGCCAACCAGAGCAGTGACAAATGTTCCCTGGCTGCCTCCAAAGGTAAGAACCAAGAGGTCAGCCAGCTCAAGGAGGGGTGTGTGTGTTGTTGTGGTAATTCTCTTGCACCCCTCCTGGGAGACCTGCATGCTGGATTACCTCCCTGGAATGCTTGTAGACCAATGCATGCAGCATAGGGAATAAACAGGAAGAATATGATAGCCTTCTGTTATGGAATGCCTGGCTGGGTAGATGAGGGGAGAGCAGTGGACGCTGTCTGCCTGGACTTCTGCAAGGTTTTTTAACACCGTCTCCCATAATGTCTTCACAGGCAGCTCAGGAAGCGTGGGTTGATGAGTGGGCAATGAGGTGGATTGAGAACTGACTGTCAGAGCTCAGAGGGCTGTGATCAGCAGTGCAGAGTGCAGCTGGAGGCCTGGAGTCAGTGGTGCTCCACAGGGGTCAGTTCTGTGTCCAGTCTTGTTCAGCTTACTGATCAGTGACCTGGATAAAGGAACGAGTTTGCTGGTGACACGGGACTGAGAGGAGTGGTTGATACACCCAAAGACAGTGTGAGACTGGGACAGGCTGGAGCACCATTGAAGTTCAGCAAAGGCAAATGCAGGGTCCTGCAGCTGGGGAAGAATAAGCCCATGCGCTGGTACAGGCTGTGGGCCAGCCTGCCAATCACAGGATGTTCCAGCAGCAGGTAAATGGGTCAGCTAAACGGGTAACATGCCTTGGCCTGCTTTGGGTGCAATAAGTCCTATCTCTCCAGACATATTCATCAGTGGAAACACTGTTTCTATTGTTTTCTGTTCTAAGGAAAGTGGCATTATGCTTTATTCAATGAGAAATACTTGATTTCTCCTAACAAAATCTCTATTTTCTGCTAAAAAAAGATTAATTATCTGCAAAAAAACCAGATTGTGTCCAGACAGATAAAACATTTATTAAACTTCGAGAAAAACAAACAAAACACTAACATAGAGAAAGTTAAATAGAAATTGAAAGACACATCTTCTGACCGGCGTATCATGGCTTGTGTGACCAGTAAAGTACCAAAATGACATTCTGAGTTTGACTGAGGTATTTAACTATTTTTGGCAATAGAAACAGAGTAAGAAACTTCTTCCAAACACACACATAGGCATTACTTGCATTAGTGTCTATCATCTATGAAATTTTATATGAAACTAAATAATGTAGCTGTTAGAAAATTATAGCAGCAAATTAGCAGAATATCTAATGCACATTTACCATAAAGTACGTGTTAAACTTAAAAATCCCACCCAGTAGTTGGGCCCAGTTGTGTAGCACTTGGTCACAAAAAGAGCATCAGTGAGTTCAGTTGGAGACATCATAAGCAAGACCTGAATTTGCTGCACATCGTACACTTCTGTTCAGGTCAGAGTAAAGAAATTAATGTTCCTATTTGCTTTCTAAGAAGAACCCTGCTGTGATGAAACCATGGCCTAGAAAGGTAACTCCTGAAGGAATAATAGTTAATTGCAAAGCTCTATCAGGTTCTTAACATATGCAAGAACATAGAGAGCTTCCTCACTGAGTTTCAGTTTTCTCTCCTTTCATTCTGAAAGTCTGCCTAACACGGTCAGAGGAGATGCTGTTAGGCTGCAAAAACAAAAGCCACGTTTGAGCAATACTGCACTTGATCCCCTTGTTCCACTGAAGTATTTTAATCCTGTTATATCTTTAAAAATTAACTGCTGGCTAACTTCTGAAGCCCTGAATTTATTTATTTTTATCAAGACTATGTGGCACAGACTAATAAATGTAGCAATACCTTTGGCTGAGGAAGGGCTTCAGAAGTTGGTCAAATATGAAGATACTATGCTGCTAAGTTATCAGAGCTTATTCACATGTTCTCAAAAATTTTCAGTACAAGTTTAGTTGCACAGTGTTTTAATACTGTGGACAACAAAATTTGCTTATAAAAAGTATATTATTATTAGCATTCACTAGAATCTGGTGAAGAACAGAATAATTTGCCCAAGTATTCTGTATATTTTAAAATTTTACACAGAACTTTAAATTGCATGTATATTTCTATACTAGTTACCATAAGAAAGTAAAAGAATCAGTTAATTTCAAGTTCCTACAAGATTTCAAAATTTTTCTATAGGTTTCTTTGGAGGTACAAAATGGCTCTGTAAAAATCTATTTTTTCTTTTAGCTGTGAGCAAAATTTTATAAAACAGAAAACTCCTTTTTAGGACTGCAGCAATTACATTATTTAAATGGGTCACCATAATTGAACTACAGTGTGTAGTATGACCAAAGTATTAAAATATATTTTACCAATTTATATAAATCAAAATAGATGTGTTATTTAGTCAAGCTACTCCTGTGTTTTCACCTGTATGATCCCAATTATTGATATAAAGATCTCTGCCAACAGCAGTTTTTCCTAAATTCTTAGACTTTAAACCACCTGATTTTTAGCTTTATCAAAATGCACAATTTACTGGATATTAAACAGTAATTTCAATGTTTAATTTCACAAAAATCAACACCCACAAGAACAAGACAAAACAGCCTCAAGACAAATTCATAGATAATATTTACAGAACACAATAGGAATATTTTGATGTATATTTTACTTTGCAACATTTCAGATAAAATTATAAGAACCACGAAAAACTTTTAGACTTCATTTTGGTTTCAGCATACAAGCCCAAAACTGACTCTCTGCTGTGAAACACTACACACATCTAGTCAAAAAAGAGCTATGGCATGATTTTGTTCAGCTGGTCTGTGCTCACATAGCCACAAGACACGTTGAATTCCTTGTCTGGCACCGGTAGTGCAGTTGCATTGAGCACAAGGCCTTGTGGAGAGTGAACAATGTGGATTGACGTATAGTCTGCAACAGGCATCTCTGAACTTGGGGGTTCTGCTGCTGAAGCTCCAAAATTGGCAACAGTAGTGGTAAGGCTCTCTGTGGTGAAGTAACCATCTTCATTATAGCTTTGTTCCTGAACATGTGGCTCAATCTCTTCGTGGGAAGTCACAGCAATGCATTTTTTCACATCTGCCTCACAGAAATAGGTGTTGTCCATGGTGAAGTTTTGTTCTGTGCAGCCTTCATGCTGTGCTCTCCCCAGCTTGGATTTCTGTCCTGGTGAAAGTACAACCCTGCCTGCTGGAGTAATATCACTCACTTGAGCGTAAAAGTCAGTACTTGTCAATGAATTCTGGTTGCTTATCTGGGTATGGACCGATGGACGGGGTGACTCAATGCTGTCTGCAAAGGATGCCCATGGGTGGCTGTTATCAGACTGAGTGTTCCTGTGCTGGCCTTGGGGGTCTGTGTTGTCAAGGCTTCGAACTGACTCATCATTATCTTGTCTGCCAAGGCACAAGAGATCCTCTTCTTTTTCAGTAGCCTTTTTGAACTGATCACTGTCAGAGGTGGCATCACATGTGTCGCTTGCACTGAAGTCTGTTTCTGGAATATCTGGTTCACAACAACTGGCCCGTCCAGAATCATCGTCCTTCACTGCCAAGCAACCGTGAGATTTCAGATGATCTTCACTCAGGAGCCTGTCGGTATCTGAGGCTCTATTCTTTTCATCAGGGTCTTCTATGTCCAACTCAATAAACTCAACCCACAAGTCATCATTGTATAGCTGTGTCTTGTAGCTGTCATGGCAGGCTAAGATGGAATTCACTTCATCTAGCTTTCCTTTCTACAAAGCAAATAAGAAGGAATTTTATAAAGGAAATAATAAAAATGCTTGTCCTTTTTATAATGTTAACTTATGTAAAGGTGACTGTAGCTACGTAGTATTTGCAAAAGGCTTCAAATTTATTTCATGCAAACTAATTCCGTGCCAACTCCCCCAATGCCAAAGTTTTCTTCTACAAAATTTTTCTGCCTGGGACAACAGTTGTCATCTGCTGCTACAACTACAAAGATTCCCACTGTGGATTTTAGAGTTCAGTATTACCTTCAAGAGATCTGGGTCAATCCCTTTAATCTTTGGAACTGGCACAGGAGGAAAAATAAGCATTTTTAACCTGGAAAAAAGTAAATTACGGCTTTTAATTGACAGTGGTCTTTTTTGAGGAAGTTAGAAAGGAGACAAGCTAACATTGCATTTGTATTTAATTAGTTCAAAAGCAAAATGTTTGAAAATGAAATTTCAAATACTCCTAAGGAAAAGAAGTAATGTTTTCTCTCATTGCAAATTAAGAAACAAGTTTTCTGCAAGCTTCCTTGTTGAAATCATTTACATTTATGTGGCAATCCATTTTGGAGTCTGGTCTTTGATACTTCAGTGCTGTATATAGAGAGAGTGAATTCCTAGACCTCTGTCAGTAGTTTCCCTTTTATGTACTTTTCAATGGAACCTGATACAAGCCTCAGTATGTGGTGACTTCCCTCAAATTTTTTTCAGGAACACAGTAGCCTTTGCTTACACCCAATAAATTTAAATAGGGAAACAGTAAATGGGAATTGGTGGAAAGAGTGAATTACTTTAGAACTAATAAATAAAACTGAAAAACATCTGCAAAAGTTTAGGCTAGTATTTTGCCATCTCTATGATACTTCTGCTTTTTGAATAACTAGTGCAACAAGTAATATATAATTAAGGCAGGGGTTTACCCTTGTAGGGAAAGGACTAGTGACTTGCTCGTGCATTTGCAGGCTGTGGAAATATATATTATTCTAAGCCTTCATNTTAATAATAATCCAACAATAGCTGGTCATGCCTATCTCTTCTATTTTACCTCCCCGCTTCTTCTGCAAACAGATAAACAAAAGGAAAATTCAAAATTCTCTCTATACTAGGTTACTTGCCTATTTTAGAAAGTAAGGTGTGGGAACAGTAGATACAAATCCAAGTACTACTTTTGCTGCCTGAGTGAGATCCAAAGAGGGTCACAGGAGTCTTAAAGACTGCCTAGAGAGAAATTTAGGCGCCTTTGTCTTAACCATGGCAGGTCCAAATTCCTCAGATACTTCTGGTTTTGGGCAGATCCTCAGTGTTCTGCCCAGCACGCCTAATGAGAGCCAGAAATCCAGTAATTTTCCTAATCCTTGGAGAGGCAGTGTAATCCTAATCCAGTGGAGAGGCAGACTGGTTGGGCTATCAGGGTACCATCTCAGGACTTGTGCTTTACAGTTGAATCCATAAATCAAGTATTCAGACAAGACTGGGCATTGCTTCTAATGAAACAGACAAAGAATTTTACCATTCAGTGCCTGGAGAAGACATTTGGGAGGGAGAACTATGCTCTGCTCCTTTCTCAGCCGAGCATAATTCAAGCTTTCATGTCTCAGCTCTAATGACATAGACCTATGGCATCTGTCCTAGAGGGACTCGCTCAGATCTTGTGAGATCAGAACTGGGGAAAATATGAATTGGTATCTTTCAGAATCAGGAGGAAACTGAGCCTGGATATTTTGCAATATGGAAAACTTATGCAGGCTGTTTCTCTGCAGAATACATTGCCATTCCACCACCAAATGCTTCAGGTTTGAAGGAAAGGGCACACGCCCACTGTCCAGAAAAACTTTGCACATGGAGGGTCCTCAGTGGAGAAAAGCTTCTTCCAGCATTCATGATTAGCATGGAAAGTATTTATAAAGTCTGATCAGAGATATGCTCCAGACCTCAGGATTTTCTGAGATTAAGCCACCCTATGCTCAGTGTGCAGACCTTAGCTCCTGGTCCCACATGCACATTGCCCCATTGTCTCACATCAAGCTTTTGTCATGAATTGTATCAGGAGCCTTGCTCTTAAATCTGGGATTGGGATGCTATTGCAGGGAATGACTTTCTGAAATTAAACTCTGCCACAGCATAGGGCCTACTTAAATAAAAAATTATTGCTTAATAGAAAATTATTTTTTAATCTGCTCCAAATGCACCATATTGTTTTAATTTCAGTATGTGAAATGAAATTTCACCATTAGCTCATATGTGCAAAACTACTCAGTGTTCATTTTCAAAGTGTATACACAAGACCACTGACCACACACATGTGTGCTCTGGGTCTTGACCATGGTGTTGGTCCAAAGTGTAGAACAGTACTGGTATGACATCCAAGTTGAATTCTGCCAAAACCTATCCCTGAACACAGGGGATTAATTAATTTAAGATCTGTCATTTTTATGTATGCTTCATTATTTCATTTTTGTATATGACACAATTTTGTAATTTTTACAAACAATGCAAATCTATGCTTTCTTTTGTTTTATTCCTGTTGTCTACAGAAGCTGCAATTTATCCACAGAGACCAATATTCCATTATGACTCAAGCTCTTTCCCTTGGCTTCAAGAAGTGGAGTCTAGCAGAATGGTCTAAGAACAAAATCAAATATATCAAATATATAGACATAGGTTTATATGAAACTTTTGAACAGCATGTGAATAAAAAATAGTGTTTAGAAAATTTGAATGAACTAAAAAACCAACCCCCTTCAAAGCCTAAGTAAATCAGTCATGTAAGTTCTGTGGATTAAAATGTTCTGCAGTGCAAAAGGAAGATCAACATAATCAGATTCCATGTGCTGAAGGCCCAATACGTACAAATTCCAGTTAAATGTAGTTTACAAGAATGGACAAAAATGCTCAAAATGGTTCCTAGTCCCCTATATTTGAAATAATTGAAAAATCCTTTTTTTTTAAGCCACAGGTACATAAAATCCAACAAATAAAAAGTCTCTACCTGGGTTGTTTAGACAGCATGATTGAGATCACCATTACGGCCAGCCCACACACTCCAAAGACAACAACTAAGAACCACGGAAACTCAACTTCTGAAACAACAAAACATGAACATATAAGCAGGAATCTCCATCACTGTCAGATCTTTAATTTCAACCTTGTCTTCTATAGCCCGAGGATTCCAAAGTGGTAAAAACTGATGAAAATTTTCATTACTTAAATGTGAATTTCTGTGTTCAGCAGAAATAAAAATGTGCTTTTGTCCTAGTTCTGGCCAGGACTTGGAGGTTCTTTGATATCACATCATGTGAGTGCTAGGGGTGGACAAAGGGACTCTCTGGCTTCCAAGAGAAAGGGTGTGACTTCTGGTTGAAAAATGTGGTGGCATTGTCTGACACTGTTTTGTCTCTGCAGTGAGCATCTCTGTTTGTGAACCACTCTCTCTTTTGTATACTTTTGCTATTAACATTGTTGCTGTTACTGTTTGTTTTCCTGTTTCATTGCTGTTTCCAGTAAACCGTTTGTATCTCAACCCATGATCTTCACTTTTTGTGTCATCAGTTCTCAACTCCATCCCGCTGGAGCAGAAAGGGGAAGGGGGTGCTGAGTGAGCGGGGTGTGGTTTGGGAGAGTCTCAGTCGTTGCACTGAACTGAGGAGTACCATTCCCAATCCATGGCAGCTTTTGGTCTCAGTAGTTTCCACGCATTTATGAATCCACTCCTTGCAAAACCAGACAGATTTCATAAATCTAAACAAGATCTTAGTAAAGATAATATCTATAGCAAAACCAGCCATGAGGAACATTCTCCTTGCTTGCAACATGGTATTAGTAGTTCTGATGGCATATAACGCCACAGACATGCTACTTCTTGTTCATCCAAGCTGAGAGAACATTACTAATAGCACATGAAATCACAGGCAAACTATTTTTCTCTCACAAAAACTAAAGTATGGTGGTGTCAAAACCCATACCACTTCTCTTTCTAAAAGCTGAACATTAATTATGTTGTGAACCAACTGAATCAACAGAAAAAAACTCCGTCCTTTTTATTTACCTTGTAAGTGGCTACAAAGAATTTAGAAATTAATTGAATAAAGCAATTTAGTAGAAATTAAGAACAATGCTAATAAAAGAAATGTTTTATCTCTTAAGTACTGGCAATTCCATTATACATAACATGACACTGTAGATTACAAGGCACAGAGAAATTTATTCTAGCTTTAGTCTTAGATTTTTCTCATTTTTTCATAATTTTAAGTTTTCCATAAAAATGTCACCTTTTTTTTTTTTTTTTTGTTAGACAGNNNNTGGACCAAAGAATACTGGACAGAAAGCTTTAGAACTCTATCCATGAGCATAAATCACCTTTCAGAGAAAAAACAAAATAAAAAATTCAGGTACAAGTTTGAGCCATGTATTCCGAGCTCAGATTTTGACCAGACATGCTTCCAGGCATCAGTTAAGTTCTGTATGGATATGTCTGTGTTAAACAGGTCTCTCTTTTGGTAACTCATTGTCATGTCAGTGAGATCAGCAAATGCCCAGCTGCTTCAAGAAGTTAGAACATTGCATTAGAAAACTTTAAATAATTAATACGTGAAAAGTATCTAAAGTTTAATTCTGTGTTCCTGAAAGTGATATATGAAAGAAGCAAAAATAAATTCTCAATCAAGTCAGCTCATTGCTGCTGTGTGAGGTGTGTGGATTTAGATCACCTTGGAGAATCTGAATTGCAGTGACTGAAGAAAACTGATTGTAGTATGGCCTACTAGATTTGCCTAGTATTTTAATTTCATTCATATGAAAATCTTGACCACTTAATGCTGATGGGGTTAATAAAATGATGCCACGTGTAGAGAACATGAACGGTTCCTATAAATTAGAAATGAGAACTAGTAATAGGAAGAGCTAAAAAGAGAATCTAGTAAGATTTTGAAAGTGAAGAGTTACAGGTTGTTTTATGTAATAACTTCACTAATACCCTGGAAAATGAAGTGAAGCAACTTGTTAAAATTACTTGCTGAAGACCTCATATTTTGAAGAGTTAATTTAGTAGCTCAGACCTGAGAACATGTCCAGGAAAGGCACTGTCTCATTCTTTCAATAGAAAAAATGTGATTCTCAATGGCTGCTTCTTCTTCTGTCTTTAACAGCACTTTAAAATGAGTACCAGTCACAAGCAGGAATGAGAAAAACACTCACAGCCCTTGATAGTATACCAGGGTGATCAGAAAAGCCCATAATTCTGGAAACAAACTTAGCCAACAGTACTATAAGAAATCACAATTCTTCTCTTCCCAACTGAAGTGCTCATTTTAGACGATGAAGTATGAGATTTAATTTTAGTTTATACTCTATGAGATGTGCAACAGCAGCTATTTCTGATTCAAAGCCATTTGTATTTTTGCTCTCTGATGAGCTGTGAAACAGTCTTTCTGAGTTTACTTTGGAATGTGTATACAGAACTTGAACATTCTTAATCTCACCAAATGATTCTCATGTAGGCTGAATTATCTATGTATTCAACCATACAACATGGTGGAAAATACCCTCAACCCCATCACCAAAAAGACAAGAATCACAGCTATAAAAACACTTTGCTTATTTACCTTCTGTACAATGATCACATCCAATGCCTATTTGAGAAAATGATACATAGAGGATTTCACTGAACTCCCCGAATTTTTCAGAAGTTCGCTGTCTTGATCGGATTCGTATCTCGTAATCTCTTGCTGTTTTCAGAGAGTACAGTGGAACCATTGTTGAGAGCCTGGGTTTTAACTGTAAAGACAGAGGGACTGTGATTTTTTTGTTTGAGTTGTACTGGAAATTTTACATTGCTGCTTGACTTCAGAAAGAAAAATTTGAAGGCATTTTTGCTACAGGGAATTTTAAGGATACCACAAGAAGAGTTCGGAGAAAAATCACACCATTTACTGCCGACTTAGTAGTCATCAGGCATTGCTGTGGTTCAGGGAACCAAAAGCAGAGAATTCAAGCTCTGTAAATACAGTCAGTGAAGAAAGGCAGCTTCCCTCAGTTAAATGTCATAAGTAGGTGGTGTAAACATCTTTCACTGATCTTATCAGGTTGTAAATCCTTTCTACTGTTATAACACAACATTACTGATTGCAGAATGCCTAAAATATTGTTAAAATAACATGGGAGTTCTAAAACTACTGCAACCTTCTCTCCAGATTTAATGGTGATAACCAGACATACTGCATTTTGCAAATGTTTTTATTTGGAGAACACTGTATCAGTCCTCAAAATCTTCAGCTATATACAAAATGTGATAATGGAGACTGTGTGAGAACTAGCCTCAGACTGTTTGTCTTTGAAACTTCTATATTAACTGCAACACATTTAGATATTGCTGAATATCAAACTGTGTAGGAAAACGCATTGGAGATCTTAACGGGTGAAATTTCTCCCTTTTTCTATTACTCCTCTAAGAGTATGCATTTTAATTCCGACAGCACAACAGAAGTATAAAAAAATAAGGAAAGTGTGCTCAAAATAGAAATCCATGTGGCAGATATTATATTCTACTTTTACTTCAGAATCAAGGATGATACCAGAAAAAACCCATCATGGGCTAGGATTTAAAATATCTAGAAAACAGCAGGAAGGAAGGAAGATTCAACAATACAGTCCTATAATACCTGTAGCTGCATAACCTAAACTTGAGACACAATTTGATGGTAGCTATGATCTCTGGAGCTGTCTGATCCCTGGTGACTCCAGACTCTAGTGTTCTTAGAACCAACCAGTCAGATTTTGGAGGGGGCAGACTGCTTTTCTCTGCTAGTAGTTGAGCATAAGATTGTGGAGAACCATTGCTCTACACCACCAATGTTTTTAATATGTGAAGAACATCCAGTTGGAAAGCATTGGGAAGGAATTTCAATATATATCTATTTCATGCTATTAAGCCACAAAGAAATAGTTCACTGAAGTTTCTCAGGTAAGTTTACATGCATCCCAAATAATGGTGTCACTTGGAAAAAGCAGTATGAAAACTAAATCAGAGCCTTTATGAAAGACACCTGGTTGGAACAGGATGTATAG
The DNA here is from genome assembly GCA_013397175.1 of Platysteira castanea. NCBI lineage: Eukaryota > Metazoa > Chordata > Aves > Passeriformes > Platysteira > Platysteira castanea. The sequence goes on along the minus strand of VYXC01010734.1, from coordinate 240,870 downwards.
ACTGGGGGAAGTTCAGCATGGAGTGAATAGATGAACAGCACTTGTCATGGACTAAATCAAGTAAAAGTCATATGAGAGAGACATCATAAAAGGTAACTAATAATTTGTCTCTGTCTCATGAACACCCATTACGTAAGGGTGGATATTTTACTGGGTTTAGAACGTTTCTCAGAAAATAATTTTGGTCCTCTTATCACTATAACTTACTGTTATAACACTTTACTAATTATTGTTCAATCCCCTTTCAATTTAGAAATTATTTATTTTCAGTTAGTAAATATATTGAAAAACAATGAAGGCTATACATGAAAAATCAAACGATCATCCCCAAACATATAAAAAAATTAAAACCAAGTCTCAGTAAAGGGGGGATGTAGTACAATAAAGTCTGATCAGAGACTTTATTGGACCATAAATTATTTTTGTATTAGTTATATGTACAAAGCATTATGGTATATTTAAGCAGTCAAAGATTATCCTTTCTATAAAAAACTAGTAATAACTAGACATGTATAACTTGACAATGTAAACCCAGACATTTATCCCTTAATGTGCTTCAATACTCATTTGAGAAGGTATTTGTAGCAAGGAATACAAAGAGTGAAATTGTAGCATTGCTCCAATGCTGTTATTCAGAAATTTGCTCTTGTCCTAGGCCAGACCAGGATTGTGTTCAGAAATTTGCCTTTTATGCTCTGATAGTGTCTCAGTGAATTATGCTACCAGAGTGAGTTTGTGCCCCTAAGGTGAAAGGCTTACAAAACCGTACAATATACACAGCTTAAGTACAACATAATCTATAATACTTTGTCTCTTGAGGCAAGTATAGCAGTCAGGAATTCCTTATCTGTGTTCTGAAAGAACACTGATCTTTAAATCTTTGCTCTCCAGAGAAGAACTATTCTCAAAGCATTCTGGGATTATTGACAGTACTGGAGCAAGAACAAAGCTTCATTACAGTATTTATAAGACTGATACTTAAAGGCTTACAAGAAAAACCATCAAAAATGTGCATTTTTAGAGAGAGATACTTGTATTGATACATGCTTTTAAAAATCTGCAGATTTTCAACCTCTTAAAGACTATTGATTTACTGCCTAAACGTAACTCATTTTATAGGCTTTAAAACAGGGGCTGATATATTAAGTACAGCTTAAACCGGTATAGATAGAAAGACAGAGAAGTATTAAGAAAAAAATGTTACAGACATTATTGGACTGTCTGGCTGTAGACTTATTAATAAGGAGTAGGCTAAAGAGAAAATGCTAACACTGAGAAAGATCGGAAATGAGGAGGGGGCTAAGGTCTTTCACAGATGGAAGGCAAGCAAACCAGTTTGACTATGTTTCAGTCAAGAATTTGACTATGTTCAGATTGTTTACATTTACCTTTCGTAGTTAAAGACAAATTTGTAACAATATCATCTGGTTTTTTTTCTGCCAGTTAACTCAGTTCATGCTAATAAGAAAGCAAAGGAAGGATTCTACTCTGACAGGATGTTCTTACTGCATTGAAGAGTTCTGCATATGAAAATATGCCATGTCACACTGGCATTTAGCCTATGCATTCAGGTAAGATGGGTACAATATCTGCCCTGTAACAGAAAAACGAACTTCACAAGAAATTAAGTGATTTTCAAAATGAAAACTTAAAAGATTTGCAATATTTTGTTTCATACTTTCATAGATTATCCATATAGTCACAAATTTCCCCTTGATGTCTGTTATGAAGTCTGTAAGTTTTATCTATGTTGCATTATTTTTATTTGCTTATTGTATCAAGTTTTAAATTGTAACACAAAGTCTGTCTCTCTTTCTTTCTTTCACTTTCTCTCTTTCTCTGTTTCTCTTTCTCTCTTGGTCTCTTCCTTTCTGAAACAATACAGGTACTCTCAAGAATCTGGATTGACGTGATGACATTTACCAAACAAAATATTCCTGTTCCGACTACTGAAACACCATGCACTTTTTAAATAGCTGAAGTTTCAGAAAACAATAGAAAAATATTTTATCCTTGAAAAAACTTGCAAATATCTGACTATTCCTATAGTTACTAATCTAACACAGGTGTTTCTGGGTTTTTCATTATCCTCTCTGTCAACTATCTTGACACATAAAAGTACAGTGTTTGCTAGAAAATGTCAGACAAAACATAGGCCTATTGTTTACAAATTAAGGTATTGTCTAATTAGCAATTACAAATATGTTTTTCCTAGTGGTATAAAAATACTAGGGACAGAACAAGCCTGCACTCTGCTATGACTATTGTATAGTAAATATTTGTTTCATACCTCCTTCCATTTTGTCTCATTAACTTCTTTGTACTGCAACTCATACTCCAGAGTAATCCATCCCTTCCGAACATCTGCTGTTGGTGGTGGATCCCATCTTACCTGGATATCCCCATGGATCCCAGTCTGACTAGTATTTAACAGAGTCCAGTTAAGGTGGACAGGAGGATCAGGTAGTACTGTTTAAACAGAGTATTTGGAATAAAACAGCCAGTTTTCAATGCGAAATGATCATTCTTACTACACACTGATAAATTATTTCAGGACTTAAAAATTATATTAACCACATATTTTCTGATTAAAATCTAACATACTGCAATGACAAAGTCATTGCAAGTTTGGTAGCAAGAAGGCACCCTGCCATTGGCAGTAGGCATGCTCTGCACAAATCTCACCCAAGCAACTCATGAAGAAAATTAAGAATGCTTGAAGTATATTTCTGAATAGCAGATTATAAAACACTAGATATAAACAACTGTTCATCAAAATTTAAATCTAGAGATAAACTATTATACATCAAAATTTAAATCTAGAGTTCTGATTAGAAATAAAAACAATAACTGGAGTAACACAGAAAGACAAATATTTAGTAGCTAATATACAAGTACATTGAAAAAATATGGTATTCGAAAAACTAATCCAAATTTGCTCAGCTGAATAAAAGAGAGCACTGGGTATTCTAATCACCTGAAGGAATAAATTATCTGGATATACAGTTAATGGTGGTACACTACCACTCTGAACATCTGTAAAGTCCCAGGCACTCACAATTCATATTGTCATAAATATAAATCCTAGCTTAGAAATACTAAACATCCCGATCCTTTAGAATACAGTTGATTCAGGAACAAAATAGCATTTTGCTTCCAGAGCTTTGCAGAATCAGGGTTTTAATGCCAACCTGGCTAGACAAGGAGATGTAGCATCCATTTAGAAAGGACTCAAAGTGACAGCAAAGGCAAGCTCATTTGAGCGTGCACATATTTGAGACACCACTGGTATTTAGAAAAAGAAACCATATATTTGCTTTTATCCCTTAAGCTTTCTTCCAATCTAGGCAGTATTTTCTGGTGTGGATCACATTACAGGTGTTACAAAATCAAATCCCTTCCTATATATCATATACTAAATTTTCTGAGAGGCAATATTTAAATACAGTCTGAGTAATACAAAAGGTTATAGAGGTAAGATACATAATGGAAGCATACCTATTTCATCAACACTGAAACATTTTTTATCATATACTTCATTTTTACTGGCAAGCTGAACACAATATGGTGTCCACACAGAGGTGTAGGATGCGTTGAAATAACAGCTATTTTGTCCTGAAGTGATATAATCAGGGCATTCTTTCCAGTCTTCCTCATTACTAGAATGACAACAAAAATGCAATATTCATGAGAGAGAGATTTATAGACTTTACAAAGTACAAATTACAGATGTCACGAGATACAGTGCTGAGAAGTTGTAACACTTATGAAAGGGAGAAAAACATGTCAATATTGATAGTGATTTACAATGAAACCACTACTGAAGCAACCTCCATAACTGAGTTTAGGCACTCATGTACTCTTAGGCATTTCTGAGCTTTGGATGCTGCTTCAAAAGCACTGATGGCTCATACTTGGGAAAGTGTCTGACTGTGGATGCTGCAGGAGACCCAGCACAAACCAACCCATTACCATATGATGTAAAAGAAGAGAAAAACAGTGCCGTGAGTGAGGAAGGGCTAAATTCCATGGGATACAGAACTTCTAAAACACAAGCTTGGAATTACTAGCAAGAAATCTCTTTCATATTTTCACAATTACTTTGTTCACAAATTCATAAATGTTCTTGTAAGTAAAAGAATTGCAGTAGAAAATATCCCATCCATTTCAGCTCCTAAAAAAGACAAACCAGCAGAGTTATAGAGTAACCTCAGATTGAGATAGCACCATTTTAAATACAGCTAAGCTTAAACTACTCAGCAGGTTCAGAGAGGTCTTCAGTCAAAGAAAGTAAAATGGGAATGGCTAAATAGTTATTAATACTCCATAGAAAAAGTGACAGATGTATTCAACAATTCTGAGGTCATCTTAGAAAAAAAAAATCTCATAGCAAACAGACCTGCTGTTGCTTTTTAAATCTCAATACTATCTCTCAGCACAAGTATAAAGTGGAAAATGATCTTTCCAAAAATTACAGTCCTGGTTTGTTAAAAATATGTACAATAAATGCCTATTCTTACTAAAAGCCACTGAAGCTGTACAGAGGGATGATTACATCAGTTACACCAAGTGCAGCCTTCAATACTGCAATGGGTGCTTAAAAACGATGAAAGGCAAATGCTACATAAATTAAGAGTAAGAAGCATTTCTGCCACTGTTCTTGTGCCCAGCTGATAAGACCAGACACTGTTCTGAATGAAATGCTGTAACTCTGGCAGTCAGGACTTGATAAAGGTGCACACAGTTAGATGCTATGGCTTCTGTAAACAGAAGACTGGTTTAGTTGACAGAATTCAGTCCTGATCTTTAGCTACTGCACATTGAAACAACAGTATTTTTACCACATGCTTTATTGCAGTATTCTAATTTCTAGGACAAAGATGAAATATGTGATCTGCTCAATGTACATGGTACTGCTTCACTGTCGGGTTTAACTAGATTTTAGTTTGTGATCTCATGATACATGCTATTTGACAACTGTCAGCTAAACATTTAAACTTAAAGGAGTGTGTCCTTCCCCATGGCAGAAGGGTTGGAAAATGGGTGAACGTTAAGGTCCCTTCTAACCCAAACCATTCTATGATTCTGTTATTCTATGGTTCTCTGATTTCTGAGAGGTCTCAGAGAAACTAAGAAAGCCAGCCGTGCCATTAGGTTTAAGTCTGCTGTGGAAATGTATCACAATCACCAATATCAGAAAGTGTCTGTAAATTGAAATGCTCAAACCCCTGTTCATTAGAGGGAACAGAAATCACATCCTCCTATTCTGTGAACAAAAGGCCTATTTTCCTTAATAGCCATTACTTGTAATGTCCATGTCCTTTTTCAGGCTAATCATTTTAACAACCTGAAAATTAAAAAAGCTTAAAGTGTAATATGAATCATAACTGAACAGGACTCAATGAAACACTATCACCAGAGATATATCAGAGCAGCCTTTTTCCCTGGACCTATACATTCAGACTCTATCACAGCAACTGATCAATGGGAACTTTGTAAAATTTTAATAAAAATTTGAAAGAGGCTATATCCAACTTCCACATCTGTGCACAAATATAGGGAATCCCAGTGTTGCAAGTTAGACAGATACAGAATAAACTGAAGTTGCCTATTAAAAATCCTTACCCAAGCCATATAGTGTTCAGTTTTGGATTCTGCAATGTGGACTTAAATTTAGTAAGAACATGTTCTTAATTATCTGTTAAATAATGGTTGTTGCTGCAAATGGCATAGTACTTACCAATAAATTCTGACAGTGAAAAAAATGTACTTAAAACATAGTTTTATACCCTTACAAAACAGAATGGCTCCTATCACAGCAAAAAACTAACAGCCTAATAAGCATGGCAAAATAAATAACTTCTCTCTCTTTTCCTGTTTCAACCTTTATTACCTTTTCTTGTACAATAGCTGTATCATTCTTGGAGCAGTGAGGTTATAAAAATTTCCAGCAGTCCAATAACATGAGAATGTCTCCATTTCAGGTGATCTGCATTTGCTGATTTGTGGCCACTGCAAAAGGTCTGTCAGGAAAAAAAAAAAGATGGGACAGAAGGATACACATTAAACAAATCCAAAATCCAGAATAACATTCTGTTAAATTGAAACTTACCATTTTAAATGAATAATTAAATTTTCTTCTAATCCCTTATGTATAATGAGGCAAGATTTAAATTCTTCTTATGTGCATACATGTAAATGACTATAGAATCCAAATTTAAAAGATGGGTCAAGTTCTGTTTTGTATAGCATAGAAGTGATAGAATCACAGCCTGACACTCAGCATGGGGATTTGCCAGCCCTATAGCTGTAACTGAATAGAATAGAAAATCTATTTCAGATGGAGGGGACCTAAAACAATCATCCAGTCCAACTGCCTGACCACTTTAGGGCTAACCAAAGATTAAAGCCTGTTATTAAGGGAACTGTCCAAACACCTCTTAAACAATGGCAGACTTAGGGCATTGACCACCTCTCTAGGGTGCTTGTTCCAGGGTTTGACCACTTAAAGAAACTCTTCCTAATGTCCAGTCTAAACCTCCCTGGGTGTAGTTTTGAACCATTCCCACGTGCCCTGTCACTAGCCCTCTTATCGGCTTTGTTTCCCTCCTTGAGATGCAATCAGGGACCTTCAAATCTTCTCAAACTGTGGGGCGCAGCACTGCACACAGTGAGGCTGCACCAAGGCTGAGCACAGTGGGCTCATCCCTTTTGGACCAGCTGTCTGTCCTCAGTTTGGTTAGTTCAGTACAGACACACCTGAATGAGCCCTGCACTTGTTTAAAGGTGTGGTCCTGCAGAGCTTCTACCAGGCTCACCGCAGCTCAGCATGTACCTAGCTGAGACATCTCAATGCCTGCTCATGACAGAAGCTACCTTGAGCTGAGCTCAGGTTTGTGTGCACAATGCTGTGTGGATATAACCTTGTCCTGAGGGAGGTAAGGGGACCTCTAAGCATGGCCTGTTATGCCACGTGCCACCTCTATATCCATAATTTTTATTCTTTGTCAAAACTGAAACAACGAAAGGTCATAAAAAGACTGCTGCTATAAGTCAGCCTCATCAACCCTCGTGAGAAAAATAAGAGCAAAAGTTGCAGGTATGACTCTCTGCTTTCAAAGTAAAGCCTTAACTTTTTCCCGATTTTGAAGGGTCTAATTGCCAGTGTTCCCTATTTGGCCTGCAAGGCTTTCAGAGGAAGATCAAATGCACGTGGAAGTGTCTACCTTGCTTCACAGACTACCTGGGAAATACGATCATTTAGTTAAGAAAACTTCTCCAAAAGGCACTTAAGATGTAGGTGTTAGTCAGGTATTTAGGAGTGGTGAAATGATCCCTGAAAAGGGAGTGACATGACGGTACCAGACCTTGGCATGCAAAGTTCTTTATGAATGTTTTGGCAGTATCATAGCTGTGACTATCAGAATTTCAGACAAGATATAAGGAAGAAATGTTCTAGTATCAGGGTGGTGAAATCCTGGAACAGGTTACCCAGAGACATGGCATGTGCCCCAACCCAGAAACATCCAAGACCAAGTTGGACGGGGCTCTGAGCAACCTGGTCTAGTTGATGATGTCCTGGATGATTGCAGGGTGTTGGACTAGAGGATCTTTACAAGTCCCTTCCAATTCAAACCATTCTGTGATTCTGTGATAATACTTGATACAAGATATTTACCCTCAAAGTCAGAAAAAGCATTGAGATACAGTCATCCACAAACACTATGCACTTCCTCCTACACAAGAGATATTGTGGCCTTTCTGAATGCTGATTCCTTTATTTATGGCTCAGACAGACACAGCCATGCCTGAGCAATCTGTATGTCTCAGGATCAGTGGTTTAAACTGTGCTTTATATTACACACTGCCAAGCATCCCCATCAGGCAGTAACTAACACACAAGTATTATGAGTTTCTATTTTGCTCGTCCCATACAATTGTCTGATTTTACACTTTGGACAATAAACAAGGCCTGAGCATATGTATGTATATATATTTCACAACCAGATTAAACCTCTCTGCCCTACCCTCCTCTGCCTCCCTAAAGCTTTGAGAATTCATCTTGCCAACCTAAAATAACTGAAGTCTGATTGGAAAGATTTAAGCGAAGCTGGTTTTTTCCCTTAGCCAGCATGTTCTATTTCATGCAACTTTAAATAAGTTTTGTTTTAAAACTGAAACAAATTTTGAACTGTTGCTACAAATGGACAAAAACTGCACTGTTCTTTTTTCAAAAAATATTAAACCAGAACATTTTTACTACTGTAAACCTGATTTTTTTGGTATGGTATTCAGTGTTTGGCAGCTTTGGCAAAACTCCAAAATGCTTCTGGGATTGACCTTGATTTGAGCTTTTACACAGTTTTACATCATTCATCAAATAATTTTCATGTGGTAGATGTCTTTGTTAGAAACAGCACATGATCACGAAACTGCAAATTGTTATAACATAAATCCAAAATAAAACAGAATAAAAGATTCAACAACAGTATTATATTCATAACTTTTTAAAAGTGTGTTCCAGCTTTCAAACTTGAATTTTCTTATTTAATTGAAAATCAAATAATTATATAAAAGCAAACCAAAGAAAAATAATTGTTTAAAAACAGAACAAAGAAAAATTAAGTAAAACTTCTGCCTTTACTTCAAAGACATGAATAAAATTGCCTCAATTGCATAATACCTATAATCAAGAAGATGTGTCTCTCCCTTCTTCTATAAACAGACAGTGTGCAAGGAACTATATGTTACAGCTTTTCCTGTTTCTATCCTTAGCTACATGCATATATAGTTATCCTTACTGCAACAGATTAAGAATTTCAGAAAATGATATATTGCAAAACTCTCCTAAATTAGACTATTTCTGTTGATGTATTTATAGCTGTATTTATAGCTAGAACACACAATATTTAAAGACCATGCAGACCATGTTCTCATCTCTAGGGGTAAATAAAGTCACACTGTCACTTTCTAACATAATGAAATGAACCGAATCAAATCAAACTTCACTTAGATTTTGAGAGGTCCAGCAGAATCTTAGATATAGGCTCTACAATGTCTTAATAATCAATCCTCTGGAATTTACCAGCTTTATGCGCACTTTCAGATGTACGAACTCGTTTAGGAAAATGATCATAATTCAGTTAGAATGGCATTATTTGCAATGGAGACGATTACCAATGCAGAAAATAGATTAACACTTGGTCTCTTACATCCTAACTTCCAAGGAATGTATCCCCAAGTCTCTCTTTTCAACTTCATCATGACCAGACTATTAAGTCTTTCTCATGTAGATGTTCCTTCAACAGACAGAAGCATTTTTGAACAGAGAGTATTTTTGTTTGGGATTCAGTATTTCTTGTTAACTAGTTTATATGAATATATATATATATTTTTAAATTACTATTAGAAAGAAATACTATCTTATGATAA
>VYXC01010734.1:209112-231222 GCA_013397175.1 Platysteira castanea | reverse complement strand
ACGTTTCCAGTTTCTGTGTCAAGTTTCCAGCCTCCAAGAGCACAGGTTTTGTGACTGACTGAAGAAAACTTTAACATACTGACTTGTGTAAGGCTTGGCATTCTACCCCTTGTGTAATGGGTAGAGCTCATTAATTCCTTGTTTCCCACACCAGTCAATTATCAGCCTTGTGCAGGACCCTGTGTGGGCTCCATCTGAACAAACTGTCCCTGAATGTCATAACTGTAAGCAATAGCTCAGCTGAATGCATTTTAGGCATAAAGGCAGCAGGGAACTGAAAGCAAAGGCTGTCAAACTGAGATTTTAAGTAGACTAGAAAAGCAAATCAAAAAAGAGGAAAACAAAGCATGGATGCACACTTGCTCTTTTCCTATCTAATCCCGTAAGTTCCAGTCAAACTGTCATTAATAAAACCACTTGCTCAAGATAATGTCTTTACCAAATATTCCAATTGAACATGATAAAACCGTGGAAAAAAGTGTCAGAAGGCTAATTCCTTTAGAGAACTGAATTTCCTTTTTTCTTTTCTTTTTCTTTCCCCTTCACCCCCTTCCTTAAAAGTCTCTGTAATAAAATAAAACTTTAAAAGGAACAGGAAGTGGAAGAGTAAAGAAATGAAAAGTGTAACTGGGGTGTAGCAAAACAGTTTATCATCATCTTGGGGAAAGTCCTACTGCCACCAGACCTCTAGTACTTCTGCAGGGACAACGGTGGAGGAGTACACAAGTTGTACAGAAATGTCCCACTTATTAGTGTGCGACCTTGGCAGGTGAAATAATAATGAGGATATGACTGATTCATAAAAACCAAGCTAACTAAACAGAAAATGAAAAAAGGGGCTGTACTTTTGTTGAAAAAAAAGGAGGTGTTTCTGGTTGTGAATTTTAGAAGGTTCATGTAGAACTACCTGTTATCAGAACTTCCTGTACCAGTCAAACCTACAGCAAAGGTAAAAGTTAAAGGAGAATAAAATGTCTTAATATGCAAATCAGTGATAGATGAAACCTTATGCAACAGCACATCTCTTCATATAATCCATGAATTCATATAATTCATGTGCTCTCAAAGCACATACAACGTGTCACTGCTAAAGTGCAATAGAGAGAGGTGGAAATGACAATATAAAGAAGGGAATTCATTGCACTTAACACTGAAAACAGCTATGAAGAGCTGGAGTGCTATTTCCTGTAGCTCAAATTTGTATATTGGCAGTAAATGCTCTGTCAATTAGGTCCTGGTCCGGAATCCACCAAGCTCATCAAAGGCTGGGTCATTTAGTATGAGCCAGTTGACTTCTATGCTACCAGCAAATTCTAATTCATTTAAATTAGGCAGCACAATGAACCACACTTGGTGTCAGTGGATGATATTTTAAATAGGTACAATCTTGTACTAATAACTTGTCAGACATCCTATACAGAGAGTGGGAGATGTAGTACAGGGAGACAACAACCAGGTTGCTTCTTCATCACTGCTTGCTAATGTGACCCAGTTTTTGCCCTAAGTAAAACCTGCCCACAAACGACCAACAAGTTCTGGAAAATTTTTTGGGGAAAAGAATAAAATTTATTTCATAGCAGTAATAAGTCAGATCCTTTTGTATAAAATATTTGACAGAAACAAAGCAAAGCTTAATAACTCTAATATGCTGTATCACAGTGAAAACGGAGTAGAAATGCTGCATAAGAGAATATTTTGCCCATGGAGTAAGTCTAAATATTTTAATAGTTCATGATAAATTCAGGGTTTTGCTTAGAAGCATGAAAGTGGAGTGTTTACCTCTGCATTGAAGACTATTTTGGTGACTGCTACATCAAAATACATTATGTAGGAACCCCTGAAAAACAGATAACTATTCAGGCTGTTCTTTCATAAAAAAACTTCTGTCTTTTGTCAAGTGAGACCAATGTAGTTAAAAGCATAAAAGCCTGCAGAAGCAGAGCTTATTCCATAGCATAGAAGTCCAACAGCTGTGCTGGTTTCCCACACTTCCTGTGCTATTTAGCACCCACAGAACAGAAATCACCGTGGCTCAGTGACGTGGTCCATAATGGTAGTCCACACAAACTAAGTAAATAAAGCTCAAGATTGAGGAGAAAACCAATCATGCAGCATTACTTGGTACCACTGCCCATGAGACAGTACAGGGAGGAGAGAGGATGTGCACATGTGCCATGTTCCATGGCACTTGGTATTTGTAAATGAAAGGCAGTTAATGTGAAAAATCCATTTCCCATTCTCTCTTAATTCCTTACACAGTTGTAACTTAAATTGAAATGGCATTTTCAAGAAATTCTGTACTAAAATAATAATGTGTAATGCTTTTATCCATTACAGCCATTGCTGGAAATGTTCAGTATTGGCTAGCATTATGTGGGAGGGCATATGAGGAAATATGAAAGCACAAATGAGGTCTCATGGGCAAATAGAATGTGCAATTAGCAAACACCACAAAAGGTCTTTCATGCCCTTCTCAATGCAAACAAATTCTACAGTACTGATAAAAACTTTCAACATCCTTCTTTCTCCTGCATACATACTAGCAATTTCTAGTCTGAAGCCCAGTTCAGAGTTAGCAGCTGTCTAAAACCAAATGCATTGCTCCCCGCTATGCAGTGATGAGAGGTTATCCTTGCTGAGGTGTAGCCCATCCCAAACTACCAGAGATTGGTGCTCAGAACCAGCACCAGAAAGACAAGCTTTCCAGAAAGGCAAGCTAAATTCAATCCAGCATTCCCAACCCGGGCTCCAACACCTTCCCAAACTCTAAGTGGAAAGTACTCAGAGGACATAGGGAGTAAGACTGTCAGGTGTGAACCCAGGTTAAGAACTGCAACTTGACAAAACTTAATGAAAAATCACTCTAGGGCACATATTTATGGTCCTGCCTAAATTTTGCAACTCACTTCCCGTGTTTTAACATAAGTTTCCCTCCTATAAACAAGAAGATATGTGGAGGGGGCACTATGACAGCACTGCAGTGACTTCTGGCACCAGGCAAGGGTAGCCAGGTCTTGGTCTGACCAGGGCACAAGGGAGGACCAAGCCTTGAGCCCCAGAGCCTGGTGGAAGTGGCTGAGACATGGAGCTCACAATGGGCAGGGCACAGTGGAGCACACCTTGCAAAACCAGGCAGCAGCAAACATCTGTGCAGTGGTGTCAGGAAGGCAAACAGCAAGAGTGCCAGCCCAAGAACAATACAGAGCTTTCCTTTAACAAAGGAAAAGCTGCAGCACAGCTAACACCTGCAGTGGGAGTAGAAAAACAGAGCCAAAACAGGGAGAAAAAGAAAAAGGAGGACGAAGACACAGGTGAAAAGAAGGATGAGAAAATGACCTGTTTGGAAAGAAAAGAACAAGAGGGCAGAGGTGGGTATGAGAGGAAGGCAGGGAAGGGCAGCAGAAGACTTGAGGTAAAGGCAGAACAAGCATCATATTGACAAACTGCAAATGAAATGCGGGAGCTGATGCAAGCCTGCAGTCACTGTCACTCAGTTCAAACAGTGAAGACTTCTGGGTCTGGCAGATGCATACCCTGATAGCATAGACAAGAAATTGCATCTATCTGGGATCACTCAAAAGAGATACTAAGGTAAGAGACTGGAGGAGAAAGCAAGTGGCTGTAGGGGCAGTGTGAAAAGAGACAAGTAAGCACTAATGCAGCAAAGCTGTTTAAGAACTGAGGTCTTCCTCACAAATCTAACACGTGTCAAACATCAGGTATAATATAATCAGTGCTCCATAAAAGCAGGGCCGTGAGTTTGCCAGTTTTCATTCATATCCAAGGTGCAGCTGTGCATTGTCAGTTAACAGTGACATTTTATCCCAACCCTATGGGTAAGATGACAGTGACACTATGTCCCAAGTGCTATGTCCCAAACATCATCAAAGCAATGCTGGTTATGCAGAAATGCGTCCTGATTGTTTATTTCCCATCCACACCCTTGTTACATTTGAATAAAGTAATTCACAGAGATACTGCCCCTCAATCTGGCCTTGTTCTTGACATTCAGTCCTTTTAATTCACACTGCCTTTGGGAGATCAGAGTCAATCTCTAAAGTCTTGTACATTCCCCCGTTAAACTTTCAAGTTGCTTCTGACTTCTGCAGATTTTAACCATTCTTCAAAATAATGGCTGCCTGGTATATGTGCAATATCACTTTCATACATGACAGAAAAATCCTACCTCATACTCTATAGAGATTTTTGACAATCTCCATTTGAAATTTGAAGTAGTGAAATTTGTTTTTATTCAAGTGAAGTAAGTGAAGTAAAAATTCCAGTTCTATCCACAGAACAACTATCTGAATATCTTGGAAGGGCATTCCCAAATGGCAGCAACAATTTGTTCAGTCCAGAGGGAAGTTTCCTGTTACAGTTACCATATAGGAATTTAAAAAATGTGGAGATAAAAATGATACAGAGACTGTTACTAGGAGGATCATTTGTTACCTTCACTCGGAGTGAAACTCCACAGGACTTTACTGACCCATTCCATGAGAAGTGATGCTACAAAAACCATCCTAGGCAAGCAAGGCCACAGGCACTCAACATAACTTGAGTTCTCAAAGCAGTCCAAGGATTCACTTCCTGTTCTCTGTGGCAGTGATGACTGAAAACTTTCTGAAAACTGAAATTCCTAGTGATTCTTCACAATTCTTCAGGATGTCAACCACCCAATTTCATCTTTAGACAGACTGTGAAGTATGCAGGGACGTATGTGGTATTTTCACTCTTTTTGCACCTTTAGACCATAACACTTTCTCTTGGATCCCAAAGAAAACTGAATTGAGTATTTTAGATTATTCTGTCATGCCAGATTTCTCCTGTGCTTTTTAAAGTGTCTGTTTTATTACTGTAGCCAGGATGTTTACTCATTCCCTAATTTAGAGCTTTATTATTGCAGTGAATCATGAATTATGAGTTTCCAACTTCAAAGAGTGAAATTTAAAAATCAAACTAGACAAGAATGAAAATTATTGTTTTCTACTCCTTTTATCCTCAAACTTAACAAGAACATAAGTCTAGTCAATTTTGCAGTGCTTTTGTAAGAACGTTCTTTTTCAAAAGGAAAATCACTGTGACAATAGTTCTGTCTCCTCTTAAGCAAAGTCCTAGTAATCCTACTAGCATTGTCCTTTTAATAGTATTTATAAAGCAACAGTCTCCACTCCTAATGGTCAGAAATGAAACCAGTATTGTGATAGATCATTTAAAAGTCCTGCTAATTTACGAACAAGTTTTACTTGAAAAAAAAACAAACAAACCAACAAATCAGAGTAACAAGCAGCTCTCACAGCCATGACTTGACATATGTGCTTTGGATCCCAGATGGATTCCTGCACATGAAAGGAAATGTATGTGACACAGCTGTAAATTACAAACAGGGAGTATCTGAAGTTCTTTCCAAAATGGGAAAGTTGCTGAGCTGGACACAACTTGACTTTATCTGAAATTCAGGATGATGTAAACACCAAACAAGAGAAGAGATCATGTCAATGATATTAGACTGATGGAATTAAGTCAACAGTGGAAAAACACACCCCCACCCCCAGAAGTACTGGCAATTCAGCACTAGGATGAACAAAACACCAGAGAACATACAAATGAGGGACACTCATGACTCAGAAGTGAGTTGGACTTAAGGGAATAATACATATTTTCCTTCAGCTTTTATTTCTGTCATCTGGCTGTGAACCTAAAAGATCTTCTGATCATCTCTATGGCACTGGGTGGCCAGAAGCAAGCCTCCAGACTAATCCTAACTTTACTACTGCAGAGGAGATTTGAACAAAACAATCATATTCAAAATCACAGTGGACAGATTTATAGAGGAAATACTATTTTTTTTTTGACAGACTGCCAAAAGTGATTTACATGATGTATCCTCTGCTGAACTTGACTTTCTCTGACACCTCTTTTGTCTTTCTAAGAACCCAGTGCTGTCAGCCCTGAGCTTCAGGGCTTAGACAGGGAAGGGTCACAGACAGAATACTTGAAGTACTTTACGGTACTTGAAATACAGGCTCCTGAGATATTCTGGAAGTTTGATTGCTATTTGAAAATTAGCCTTTCACATTTGGCTTGTTTCCCATCTTCCTCCAATGACATTTCATAAACTAGTCTTTTCAAATGACTCTAGGAGGTATTTAGAGGGAAGATGTGATTTTTTAAATTTGAAAATACAGACATTTCCTGACAGGAAAAATCCAAGCCCAAACACTCCAGTTAACTACTAGGTCTCTTGAATTACTGTAGTCTTCAGCATGCCTAAGAAGACTTCATTTCTGATAAAAGCATAGACTTTTAGCAATATTATGCCAAGGAGGGGTTCATTCCCCTGAGTGCCATTTATGCAGAAAGAATAGTTTTCATGCTTTATTTACATTAACAAAAGATCAATAGGCACTATCCATAAGGAAAGATCTAATGAGCCTTTAAAACAATCATAGAAATACAGGTCAGTCAGAAAATGGTCTTACATACTGTTTATAGGAACATGCTTCCTTCTCCTCTAGGAGCTCTCCAATATGCAGTTAAAGTCAGGAGGTTATGAACACTTTAGTCATAATACATTTTCCAACTGCCCTCATGCAAGTTATCATTAAACAATTACACATAATCTCCCCAAAATTACTGCTTTTTGCAGGAGAGAAACAGGAGCAGCAGAGAGGTTTGCTTTGTGAGTGCCAACCGAGTTCAGATGGTCAGAAGGAAGAACAGTTGCTAAGTCCAAAACGATTACTCAGAAAATCCTGCCATCAACACCTTATTGCAATGTGTCAGACACACATTAAAGACACACTAAGTGTCAGTCAGTTAGAAAGCTCCATTTGCTATCAGTTTCATAAATGCAGGTGCTTAGTCACCTGCACATGATATATGTGCTATTCACTGACACTAGGTATTACACCGAGATACACCTCACCTGCTTTAGAGATCGTGTAATTTCGGAAACCTTGAATGCAGGTACTGCAGAACTCATTTCAGAATATTTAAATTTTTCATGCCTTTAAGGAAGTTTTATAGAGGTTACCATGTTACTGCACAGTCACAGGTCTTTTGTACAAATCTTGGCAGGCCCAAATACAGTGAAATAAAGAAGAACATTATGACTTCTTTTTCAATAGGAAGACATTGACAGCAACATTTTCCAAATTTTTGAGGTGTAGAATTTTAGTAGTCATCAATAAGCATATGTTTGTTCTTAACAGACCATTTCAAAAGGATCTTTGAATTTTCCTGCATTTTTGAAATCCAGGTTTTCAGTATCATACTAAGAATGGATCTTCCCATGGTACAAACTGTTACATCCTAATGTCAATGGGCAAATATCAATTGTAAATATTTTTATTGTTCACAGAAGTCTGAGACACTTTCAAAAGTAATATAAAGGAATTGTTTTTGAGATGTTGCTATTTTGTGATTTTTTTTACCAATGCAATATGCTGTCTTACATGTCTTTCAAAATTGAAATGTTAAGGATAGTATTTTTCTTAAGTTTTTCAAATTAAGAAATGTCTAAGGGTGTATTGATATAGTTTAAGAAAACAGAGACTAAATTATAAGACTAGAATCAGAAAACATCAGGCCAAAAAGTAAATGCAAAAACTTGTTTTAAAGCAAATAACGTGCAATGTTGATATGTGAAAGAAAGTGAAGGGAAAAGTAACCAGCTTTGGCTCGTTTTCAATAATGTACTTAAATTAAAAAAAAAAAAATCTGTTGAAATAAAAGATGAACTGTGTGTTTGATCAGATTTCAATGGTGAAGTAGTATCTGAGGATGGAAAAACTAATGTTCATGATTAACTGATGACTAACTTCTCTCCCAAAGTCAAGTACATTTCTTGAATGCAATTCAAATTGGGATCAGAAAGACTTTGTAATTATTCCCATATTTTTGCTGTACAGATAGATGCTTCTGTTTTAGCAACAAGAGTGACTTTGTGAAATGTTACCCTTTTACTGAGGTACAATTCTTGATTATAGAACAAATCATACTGTCTCAGTTTATTTAAACAATTGCTCTTGATGATCCTGCAGAGCCAGTGCAAGTTTGGAAAGGTGAGATGAATTATACCTTATGGCACATGTTTCACCAGAATTTGTCAAGAGACAGTTGCAGAATCCTTACCTTGAGACTTATACTGGTGAACCCCCCATACAACATTTAAATATTCCTGTATTTTCAGTTACTGCAGATGTTATTATGCTGAGCTAAAAGCAGCCCACAAAAAGTAGGTGAAAAAAGACAGAAGAAAAAAATGGAAGAAAAAGCATGCAGAAAGAAGACAAGAACCCAGTTATGAACTATAAATCCTACGACACCTATACTTGGAAGCAGCTTTCTAAATGCATGTTATAGAAAGAAGCTTAAACAGAAGCTAAAAATGAACCTAAACTTTGTGATTCTGCTTCAAAGAGCTGTTTGCTTTTGCCTGACCAGACGCTGGAGCTGCTCACCCCCACACAAGAGGGCTGTTTGATTGCCCGGACAGGCAGGGAGCTGCCCTGTCCCCACACTCTGGATGGACACGGAACAAACACCCCAGTGCAGCTCTGGCAGAGGTTACTGCCACCCTGCACCACCCAGAGCAGCAAAGCAGGGCAAGGGGACACTACCAAGCCAGTGGGGAATGGCTGATTGGTGCCAAGCTGATCTCGAGGGGAGGAGTTTCAGTGCTGTTTCCAAGTCTGGACAGTGACGGACAGCCTCAGACAAATTTGACTGCGAGGGAGGAGAGCACTCCCTCTTGCCTTACTTGGTGGAACAAAGACCTGGCTGAGTGCTGCTTGAGGGATTGCAGGAGAGACCAGAAGCCATAGCAGGAGACTGACTAAATAATTCTACATAAGCAAACAAGAAGCTGAGATATCAGTGATGTAGACCTGCCTGTGAACAAAAAGCTCATGCACAAATGTTGTTATTCAACTGAAATAAGTGACACCAGTTAGTCTGTCTTACATTCATAGGTGATATTTATTCTGGTTTTCCAAAATGCCAGAAGGGACTGTACAAATTGTCATCTGCCTTAAGAACCAGCCTAGGATCATTCACAAGCTCTGAGTAAGTGGCAAAACCTAATTTTAAGCAAACACTGGTTCTTGCAGAATACTTACTCTTTGCTATTCTGGGTAGCTACAAAATTATTTTTTAATGAAAACATATAAAAAGAAAGAGTAAAATCTTTCTGTGGAAAGTTGACATTCAAGAAACTAAACAGAAAGGCAGAAGTTACAGCAAAATATTAGATCTCAAAAAGCTCAAGACAGAGGGAAAGGATTAGATGCCAAAAGTAAAATACAGTCTGTTTAACATGTTGCAACATTTCAGACCTACTTGCACCTACTGGCATGTCTAAGAAGTGAACTTGTATATAACAGCCCATAGTGTTTGCTCTCCATCATTGATTTTGAGGCCAAAATGAACCTGAACCTGAACAGTCAGGCAGGTTTACATCAACCATTATAGTTGAACTTTGCAAACTGTGAAAAACATGGATTTGTTTTCTAAAACACTGCAGTAAAGACTCTATCAAAAGAACAGCATTATTTCCATTAAAAAGCCCTTGGCAAACGTTCATTAGTGTTTAATGCTCATCACAGCTGGATTAAACTCAGGAAAGCTGAGCTCAGCACTTCAAGCTCAGATGCTTATTTGCATCTCTACAGACATATTCTTCTTCAGCTTGCAATCCAGCTGGGTATAGCCAGGCAAGTGTTACAGGTTTTGTCCCATGGCCTTCAAAGCTGAGTTGGAAGTCTCTGAGCAGGGGCTCCTCTGTGACTTTCAGCACCTTCTTTTTATAGCTGGGCTAAAAGTAATGTTAAAACAGGCACTGAAGTTATGACTTGGAAAAAAAATTAAGCCTAGATGGGCTATCTTGATTGCTTCCACCTACTCTGCACTGCATCACATACAAAGGTAAGTCTCTAGAGGGAATATGCAAACTGCAGAGGGGACATTCAAAGCTCAAGTCAGCATCAAAATCTGCAAAGTTCTGAGTTTATGGTGAACTTCTGGGTTTCTGCCACCTTGTTTATTTCAGTGACCAAGATAGTGTTATACTGAATGACATCAGCCATCATATTCTGATGGTTACCCCAGAAATAAAGTGCAAATAGTTTCTCCTATGTCTGCACAAGATATAATATTATGAGAGTATACAGTATAATATTATTAGCTTCTGCATGATTAGCTTCTAGCACAGACAGAGTCAGGCCTAAGACAATAAAAATACATGTAAGTATACAACTACTACTATTACTACTACTACTACTACTACTACTACTACTGTTTTAATTTCAAAATAGGAAAAATGTTGGTAACTTAGGAAACTTGAAGATCATTCTTTGTCCAGATGCTCTCAGCTGTTTCTTTTGAAAAGGTAAGAAAAAACATGGATCACATCAGGCAGTGTCCAGGCAATAACAGAGATCTCTCCAGCAAATTAATCTTTCACAAAACAACAGGAAGCTGAAATACATAACAGCTTAGTTTTAAAAACTAAAAAGATGTCCAAGTAATTATATCCAGTAATGGTCCTGTAAGTTTTAATATTAAGTTCAGGCCTATTCCCTGAGATAGAAGAGTAATACAATAAACAAGAGGGACTGACATGGAGACAGAGGCTCCACTCTGACACAGAAAATTCCATCTGTATTTTACAATATATCTCTCTGTTCCCTTTCTCACCAGCCAGCCAAGAGACTCAACTGCTTCAGGACTCAAAGAAAAGAGATATGCAGACATAATCTTTGTACACTTTGTCCTTTTGAAAGCCTCCAGATGTTACAGCAGAAAAAAAAAAGGCAACTCTTCTGAGAAGAAAGGACAAGTGAAATATGAAAGATTGTATTCCCCACAACAGTACCATGTTCCCTCTGCTGCACCACATGCTGTCAGGATCAGCTCCACAAGGGATTTCTGAGTACACACTGCTGCTCTTGGGCAATGAAAACATAAAATTAACAGTGCAGTTACAATCCACAGCTCAAAAGTCCTTCTTCACACTTACAGGACCAGCAACATGTTTTCATACAACCATTTGACGCAGTCTTGCCATTATGTCAGGCTCCCAGGAGCCTCATTTATATTGACTTTGACCAGTGTGACAGCAATGGAAGACAGTTGTGACTTTGCATGCACACATCACACCTTCCTTCTCGCCCAGTCGCATCCTCCCTGTCCCTCCCATCCTTCTTCATTTCCCCTGATGTTCAGTGTGGTTCTTCCTAAGATAGAAACACCACGTGGGTATTGCAGGAGGAACTGTCTGTATGCTTGGACAACTAATGCATTCCAGAGATGGGGGAGCTGAGAGGTTTGCATTTACTTTGGAGCACATCAGCCAGTAAGAGAGTATGAAATGCTGCTGGAGGCTGGGACAACTGTGCAACCTGACCTCCCAAGGTTGCAGGCAGCTTCTGGGGAGATGCCTCCTCCCTTCCAGGGCTGCCTGCAGGGTCCATCCAGCCCAAAGATAGAACACTCATGTTTGGATACCTGAGTAAAAGTGAGTAAGAGTCAACAAAATACGGAGAAAAAGTCCTAAAGCATCTCCATAGGTTCTTTGTTGCTTTGTAGTTGTGAATTCTGCAAGGCCAAAGACTGTAAACCTGTATGTTTCTAGCTGAACCTGTTAATAACTCTTTAGATAATCTAATTCATTGCAATAGAGGATAAAGTTGTTATTTAGATGCTTGTATTAGCAATAAACCCAATCATAAACATCGTCACAAACACTGTGTCCTACTTCTCATGCCTGACCAAGAACCCTTCCCTCTACAACTCTGCTACACTCAGTTTGGTCCCTTTGTTACCCATGAAGTATCCAGTGCTATCAGGAACTTCCTTAAATATCTCAAGATACATATAAGAAACCTAAAAAGTAAATCAAATCACATCCTAAACGAATGTATTTACCTTAAGCAGGAGCAACAGGATATTCAGTAGTTACAGGCTGGATAATCTCTCTGTGGGTTTCCTACTATTATCAAAGCAAAGGAGCACAGGGAATCTTTCCATGCTGCAATCAGTTGTGCCTGATCTCTACAAACAAACCTGGCATCCCTTCTTTAACATCTGTAGCACAGTGATGTCAGAATGGCCCCACCGAACACTTCCCAGGGTGCTGTGGATATATGCCACTCCCGTTGCCCCAAAGCCTTCCTTGATCTGTGTGGGCTCTATCACTTTTCTTCTCCCTGGGCTTCTTGGCATGCTTTCTGGATGCAAAGACATGGCATCTTACCCTCTAACTTCAAAGAGCTTAATTCATGCCCTGAAGAAAGGAGCTGAGGTGGTTTGATCTGCCATATGAAGATACTGATCTGCCACCTGGAGATATTGATCTCTCCTCCTTGACTGCAGTTCCTTGCCAGCTCCTGCAGCAGGCACAGCTGGCTGTGCAGCAGAAAGCAGGCTCCAAGGCCACTTGCTCTCTCCTAGTCCCACAGCCTGTATGACCAGGTGGTATAATGGACCAGGGTAGGGAAGCAGCTGACTGCTACCCCTGGAGGTGGTGTTTGGGTGGGTTGAGGGCATGGTGGGAAAAGTGTATTTTCCAGCCAAATCAGTTTGTCAAACCAGCCTTCCGTATGACTGCAAAAAGAGCTTTTGCCAGGCATGTGGGAGGCAGCCATGATTTGGAAACAAGCAACCAGGCACAGATGAGCCCAATTCTTTCACTGGCAGTGAAAGGACTTATTTTGGGAAATAAAGAACACAAGAACACACCCTTGCTCTTCGTGAGGTGCCTAAGGCTGAGTGACAGTGATTCTGCACAGCTTAAAAATGATTCAGGGGTACATTGGGTGGAGTGAGAGGCGCAAGCAGAAGTACATTCGGTCCTTTGTCTTGGCCTGTGATGTGGCTCCAGCAGGAGGAATGAGCATGAAAGACAAAATAAATCAGCTTGTACTGTTTTCGCTTGCCACACGTGAACTTAATGAGAACAATTTATATGGATTAAATGAACCTGAAATTTGGAAGAACATTTCTGCGTTGACTGTATAATCAGCTCCAGCAGCTTAGGCTCCAATGAATCTGAGATATGTGTATATTAAAGAAAAATAAGCAAGCTGGTTCAGGAAACAACAGCATGAAGTTTTATATAAGTTTACTGCCCAGCTTTACTTTGTTTGAAATTTGAAAAAATGAAGGTATTTTTTTACTCTTTTTACTTTTCTTAATGTTTAACTATGTTTTTCAGTTCTATCAGGAAGAATACAAGGAAATATCAACTCATCAGCAAAAATATGATTGTCAAGGTATAAATTATTCCATCAAAACCAGAAACCAAAGGACACGGAAAATGCTAATGTATACCATGTAAAATTTCCAGGTTCATTTCTAGATGATTAAGCTTGAGAAAAGCATCCAGATTAAATCAGAACATTTCAATGAAGAGAAAAAGGGAAATTATGGTATTCAAGAGACCGCAGTGATAACCGTAAAACAAAACTCAAAAACTTCTGTAGTTTTTTTGACTTTATCTAGTATAAGAGAGAAAAATAGTTGGAAGATGGGAAGAGCAGTGAGGGTAGATTCAGGGTCTGCGTGATAAAACAGAGAAATAAGATAAGAAACATGTTAAAATAAAACATGTATCAGTAGTAGAGCTAAGTCTTCCTTACACATCCCACTATGAAATCTAGTATTCAAATGTTTTAATCTTTGCTCTTATTTATTCATTTGAGGTGGCAATCTCAGTATCAGGTGCCTGGTTTTTTATAGAAATCTCCATCTGAAACAGTTTGGTGATTCCTAAGTGGTTTGCTTATGCAAATTAAGTACTCTGGGTGTTCTTCATTTTGCAAATAGCTTTTGAATTAGGAAAACCACATCATTTTGTGGAAATTTGCTCCAAATTCCACTATGCACCATAGGCTTCACACTGCCTATATTTGCACTGGTCCCTGACACAGGGAACAATTTTATCATGTGAGGTGCAGCTAGACTTTTCTTAAAGTTTATAATGCTTATATAATGCTATTATAGGTCAGTGTAGGTCTCAGTCTGTTGGTGAGATGTTTGTGCTGTTATCTGAGCTGAGAAACCAAACATAGGAGTGATCCCTTTTGAGTCCTAAGGGCACGGAACATGGTGGCACATGTTGGAAATTCCTACGACAGTGGCAAAATGTTGACAGATTAATCTACACCTGGCCCCCAAACATGCCTACGTATGTCTCACTGAACCATAAATCAAATATGTTTTCACAAGTTTTCTTCTTTTAGAAATCACTCAGCAGATATTTTGAGCTCAAATCAGGATCCTTTTTCCCATAAAAGTGCCAAGCCCTTTTCAAACCATACTAAGCAAGGAGCAGATTAAAGTATCAGTTGCTTAAGCATCTAGAGGAGCAACACTACAAAGGAGTACCTCTAATGTGGCCTTGTAGAAGGTAAGTGAAAGCACCATCACCCATTACCACTGCAGAAAGCCTGTAAACTTCTTCCAAACAGCTGCTATTACATTTGACAGCAGCTGATTTGCACAGTGGGGCTCTCTGTGCTCACCTAGCTGCACTGTGCAAGTCCTACCACAGAATTAACCTCCGAGGATGAAACAAGTCTGGAGGGGAGGACAGAAGTTTGTGTACCCATTCATGAACACACAGGTACATCTCTTCCGCCCCCTTCATCAGAATTGGAAAGGAAAATCAGCATCCTATCCTAAGCTGTTTTCAGACAAGGCTCTCAAAAAAGCCAAAGAACAGATTTTTAAAAATAAATATGCTACGACTTCCCTGTCTGGAAAAGAGATAGCTAAGCAATGAGATTTACAAAAGGAAAAAGAACAGGAGAGATGTCCTGTGACTGATTAGTCACTATCTCTTTAAACTAAAAAAAACCAACCAAACAAAACCCCCCAACAACCAAACTAACCCCCCAACCAACCAACAAACAACCCCCAAAACAAACAAACAAAACAAACAAAACACAAAACAAACAAACAAACACCCCCCCAACCACTAATGCAAGTAGGAAGTAGCAGATTTGGAGGAACAAAGGGACACATTTCTCCACCAACTTGTACTTGAACTATGAAGGTCCTTACTACATGGCATTTAGGATCCTAAAATTTTCTACATCTGCATGTTCAAGAGGACATCTTCAACTTTACAGGAAAATGTATTCAAAGGTAATAAATCAAGGTCCACCTCTGGCTCCAAACCTCACGAGACATATAACTCCAGAGGAAGGCACATTATTCAGTGATTGCTCCACTCTTCTGCTCCTCACTGTGCATTTGGCAAGCAACCACTGGAGATACAGGAGATAGGATACAAAGGAATTTTAGGTTTTCACTGGCACAGCTATTACTGTTTCACAATGTTTTTGAAAGACAGGCCTGCAAGGAAGACAGACATGAGTAGCAACCTGTGGTAGTTCCAAATATTTTTTCTACTACTAAGTAAATGACAATTTATTTAATTAGTCAACTGTTGCGGTCTGTAGTTTCTGCATTGGCATGGCAAGCCGCAAACCTTCCCAGAGGGAACTGCAGGGCTGCCTTGGGGAAAATGGCTGTTCCACGTCCCACAGTCCTTCCAGCGCTCATGCTCTGGCTGTTGGCTCCACAACAGGGTGGCAATAAAGGAGGCGAGAAGGGTCTCTGCATGGGGACCACAGAAGAACTTTATTCACATGGTGATGTGCAGGTTCACAGAGGCAGAGAGCCCAAATGGCCGGGAGCCTGGGGTTCTACATGGGGTTGAGGGGGTGGAGAGAGCACATGGAGTAATGGTCTCAGGGCGCAGGGGCGGTACACGGGCAGAGTTGGGGTACCAGAACCAATATGGAAAACCCGAGGGAGTGGCCAGAACTAGGGGTGGGGAAGGGAAAACAATGTGGGAAGGGCAGGCATTTAGTAAGAAAAGGAGTGGGGAAATACAGCGCTACAGTCAACCTAGTTTTGTTATCCCTTGTCAGAAGGACTTGCTGTGTAATACAAACATGATATGAGCTCTTTCTTCTACTTTTAGTAAAGAAATTCTGGGCAAGCTCATGTCAGTTCACAGCTCTGTGCCAACAATTCCTTTCTTATTGCCAGAAGAAAACCCAAGTTATGTGCAATGTATACACAGAGAGCTCAGAAGGAGGTTTATGGCAGAGGTAGCAAGAAATTCACAATTTTGAAAGGTGTAAAGCTCTCTACTCCTCTCTTGAACTCTACCCTGTTTTCTGTCTGTAAATGGCACCTCTCAGGCTCACTTACAAATTACTATATAAGCACCAGTGTGGGAGCGCAGCCAAGCATGGGGAAGTCTAAGCTGCATTCCCTGTTTAGTTCACAGGCAAAGTAGTTTCTTTAGTATTTTTTATAAAAATAGGCAATTCGTTGTAAGGAAGAACATACCAAACTGTGAGGAAAGGCAGCTTAATAGTCCTTTAACATGAAGTCATTTAGCACAACAAGACTGGTATAAAATAAAAACTAATAATTTCTCCATTATCAGAATAAATACAGCACTCATGGTGGTTTTTTGACTGCTCTAAACCCACCACATCCAACAGTCAGGAGCAACTGGAAGTTCCGCAGCCAACCTTTCTGAATTGCAGGTGGAGCTGTGACAAGCAATAGTCATTTGAAGAGCTAAAGGAACAGAGTATTTCCTGAACTTTTGCTATATGCTTTTTCTGCTGCAGAGATTGTACCAGAGATAGCTGGAAAAAGATTTACTTATTGCAATTTACGATCCTCCCCTTTCCACACACCACTATCCCCCTTGCAAATCCTGTGGAGCAGTCCATGCAGCATTTACTCTCTCTGTGACTTCTGAACTACACATGAAGATAAGGCAGAGGATGCACAGTTTTGGGGTTCAGTCACTGATGACAGACCACGATCGGTTTGAGAGATGAATAGGAGGGATGAAGAAAAGGGAAGGGGCTATCATGGCTTGTAAGCCTGTAAACCCTCAGAAGAGCAAAAAATACCTCTGATTTTCAATCCGTCATGAGTCAAGTGTGTGGCACTGTTTCTGAATGCTGTGTTATAGTGTGATAGGGCCCAGGACACAATAGGAAGAAAATACGCCTAGTGGAATAATCTAACTCAAGTATACAATTAATTTTCGTACATTTCAGTGAAAACTGAGCACACTTGGTGCCAGGCACTTAGGAAGGTGAAAGTCTAAAGAAAGGCAATGCTAGGATTTTTAAAGTCCAGTTTGTAAAAAAGACAATATCTAACATTCTTGTGATAGGGCAATCAGAGAAAACATTCCCTCTCATGCTGTTTCAGAGCATTCAGTGTCTCAGATTTTGTCACTTAACCTAGTGGCAGAAATCCTTTTGCAGTTCTCATTTCCTCCTTTTCTCATCCCCTTCTTCCCTCCCTAAGGTCTTTGCTTCCACTGGCATATTCCTTGCTTTTTTCCCCAAGGTACTTTCACAGAATCACAGAATGGGTCAGGCTGGAAGGGCCCACTGTGACTCATCTTGTCCAACTTCTCTGCTCAAGCAGAACCATCCCAGAGCACACAGCACAGGATTCTGTCCAGGCAGTTCTTTAATATCTCCATTATGGGAGACTCCAGAACCTCTCTGGGCAATCTGTTCCAGTTCTCAGTCACTGCACAGTAAATAAGTTCTTCCTCATATTCAGGTGAAACTATCTATGCATCATATTCTGCCTGTTGCCTCTTGTCCTATTGCTCAGCACCACAGAGCACAGCCTGATCCATCCTCTTGACATCTTCTTCCCTCTGCCCCTATTTTCTTTTATTTCTTCTGATATCCCACACTGCTTGACTTCAAGTCAATATTGCCTCTGATGTGTGAATGAGGGAGTGTGTGACACATCATTTCTGAATGGCAGCAGACTGCTTGCTGAGGGACAGACCCTGGTGTAGTCACAGGACACAGTTCTGTTTTCTGTTTAGGACCAAGACTTGCCAGCAAACCTCCTGCAGTGGGATGGTGGAAACGAGCTAATTTAGCTGAATCCAGGGAGAGGAAAAAAAAAATCAACCCAAAGGATTTACTAAGGGATCTATCTTGGTATCTTCAATTAAGGTGCATCCTGCTCCACAGGGAACACTGAGTTTTTGCTTTAAAGACAACATAGCTCACTACTAAAATTCAGAAAATACATTTTGGCAAGCATTTAGGAAGAACATATAAAGAAGTAGGAATAATTGACATTAGGAATAATATTAGAATGAAATTCTTCACCATGAGGGTAGTGAGGCACCAGAACAGGTTGCCCAGAGAAGCTGTGGATGCTCCATTCATGGAGGTGGTCAAGGCCAGGCTGGATGTAACTCTGAGCAGCCTGGTCTGCTGAAAGATGTCCCTGCCCATGGCAGGGGGGTTGGAACTAGATGATCTTTAATGTCACTTCCAACCCGAGCCATTCCATGATTCTATGATTTGTGTGAATTCTGTTTTGCCTTTTGAAGTCCAGAAGGGTCCATGAGAACTACAGCTCTTCTATGTGACTATGAACACTTATCTAAGCATGTTTAAAGACTGCAACAATAAACACATCAACAAAACTCACAAGTATTACAAATGAAAAGCTATCAAGTCCTCAAAATACCGCAAAGCTTTCTCCAAACTGCTGCCACAGAATCCTTGTCATCCTTTCTGAGATCCTTGCATAATGTGGGTGTTGCAGCATTTAGCCATTTGTTACAGAATTTATAAATGGATTTATTTTTTGTCACAGGCACTCTGGTGAGAAACCTCTTGTTGACACAACGGCAATTTCTTCTATGAAAACTAAGTTCACATCAAAGACACACTGAATAGCTATTAACATTTCAACAGCTTTTTAGAAAGCTGGGTTGTAAATTAGGCATGTCAAGACCATAGTGACTCCTAAGCAGCTTAAGTCTTATCACTAAAAAGGACACAAATTAATTATGAAATGAACACAGGGTGGGGCTGGTTCTGCCATGCTTACTCATGCAGAACAGGGTGTACCTAGACAATTCCCCCAGGGGACCCTTCTGCAAAGTGTACTAGAGGCCTGTTCAGATTAAATTGAGAAGGGAAACATAATAAAATGTTCCCTCTTTAACTAGTTAAAAAGCTAGTATCTTGCTTCTAAGGAGACCAAACTGGTGTGCTCCAGTACACTGCCGAGGTTGATCTCAGTCATCAGCAGATTTACGGGTTTCTTTTCTGCAGCTCCAGTGCACAATGAAAAAAAGTACTTATGTACATAGGACAAGAATATGTAATAAATATAAGCCAACCTTCCTGAATTCCAACTGCAACAACACTGACAGGATGGGAAATGCCTAATTGCTGGTATTCTGTATGTCCTTTGCTTTGACATGTGCTTTGCCAGTAAGATTTACATCACTTCAGCATGAAGCAGCAGACTGATGAGACAGAAATACAGATCTAGTTCAGGCTCTGGAAGAAAGCAGGCTGTAGGGATTATGCAGAGAGTTTCTGTGCATTTCTTTGCCAGTGTGATCTCTTGAGTCTCAGTATCACAAACCTGTCATTTGCTTCTTGCCCTTAGCACAGAATCCAGTCTTCAAGTTGTGCTCAGCCCCCCTTTTCCATCCAGACCATCTTTATCTTTTCTTTTTGTGTCACCACAGTCCTTCAACACACAGCAAGCTGCTGTGCAGGTGCCTTCTCTTTCACGCTGTCTAGCACAGTACAATGCGGCTCTCTGGCTGTGTACCCAGCACTGCATGTCTCAGCCAACACAGACCCTCACCTGCCCTGAAGTTACATAATACAAGATCACCTCCAGGGAATATCTACATGATGTTAACAGCCATCAGCAGATAACAGGTACAGGCTGTCCAGAGATCTGGATCCAACTGCGTTTCAGGTAATCTTATTCTAAAGGACTATCCGAACCAAATTTCAATATTTCAAGAACATTCTCCTGGAATGGAGACATGGAGACATGGAGACACCACTACCGGAAGGAGCCTCAAATGCATGAAAGCGCTTAAGTAAAGCAGATAGGCATCTACAGGACCAGCGAGAGGCCTTCAGCTCACATCCACACAGCTGCATAAATACAACCCTTGCCTGTATCCCTCTCTCCCAGTTTAAGTTTTGTCCCCACTAAATCTGAACCTATTCCCTCCTCCACGCTGCTTTGGCACCAACAAAGGGGTCACTGAACGCACACAGGAGACAGGCTTCCTGCTCTTGCTTCCCAGGCTTGGCCACATCCCAGCCCACAGCAGCTGGCTCTGGCTGCTGGAGAAACTCTGCTTCATCTCTGCAGCCCCGGGACACAGCGTGCTCTGACACCCTCCATCGGGAGCACACACAGGCTCGTCAGTGCTAATTGCTGGGAGAGTCTAAGCAAACTGTGATGTCAGGATCTTTGGAGATTTTAGTTTTTCAGAGCAAGCAAGTTTATACTGAGCACACACATACAGAACTGAGAGCTCTTGCAGGAGCACCAGAATTTGAGCACACTTTCAAAACAGAGTGAAAGATAATTCTGGTAAACTACAGGCTGGGAATATTTCCGTAGGAAGACTGCAGCAAATCGTACCCATGTAACACCTTAGCACCACTGCCTGCACTCTTTCTGCCATTAGTGAGCTTGCAAGTGCAGAGAAGCACATGAAGTTGTGTTTATTTATGATGCGTTTCTTCATGAGAATGACAATAATTTAGGTTAGGAGGGACTTCTTGGGGGTCATCTAGTTTAACCTCATAGCCAAAGTAGGACCATCTTTGAAGTTAGCTCAGGATGCTGAGGGCCTTGCCCTGTCCTGCTTCATGTATTTCAAAGATGGAGATCCTATGTCCTCTCTGGCAAAACCTGTTCTGTCTGCAGAAGAATGTTTTTCTTATGCTCATATGGGTCATCTTCTCTTTCAGTTTGTGACCACTATCCTTTCCTATTTTCTGTGTGTACCTCTCAGAAGAAACTGGTCTGTCCAGGAAAGCTCCTGTAGGTAACAGAAAACAAAGCCAGTTTCTTCCACTTGCCCTTGTTTATCATGTGCTTCTGCCCTCTACCCATCCTAGTGTCCCTCTGCTGGACTGCCTCCAGCTTGTTAGCAATATTTGCAAGTATTTATAAAGCTCTCCAGATTGCTCAATCCCACAAGAACACACTGGCTTAACAACAGTAATATAAATATTATGAATACATTTTAGAGATCCTTCATGATTCATTGAAGAAAATGATTGCTAGCAAAGTGGTAGTTCTGGCCAGTAATTACAGAACAGTACAGGGCAGTTTCTATTGGTGTGTTGTACAGTAAGGTTAAAAAATAAAGCTTATGCAAGAGTCTAACTATTAGGTAGAAAATGTCCAAAGGTATTTGGTAACTCTAAACCTGAAAGCATGTTGGGTGTAAGTACAGGGTTACAAATTTTGAGCCACAATTACTTCCTTTTAGAATATTCCACATATGGCAAAGCTTCATATTTCTGTGAACTGAGATGATTTTTATATGCTTCTGAAAAACATTTCTGAAAAGAAAGCCTCATTAGTTACTTTCTACACTTAAGAAATGGAAATACTTCTTGTAACTGAACACCAGTCAGTTTGTTTGAAGTGGTCTACAGAGAAGCTTTCCAAATTATCCAACTCTTGGGAAACAATAATTGATAAAAACTCCTCTGGCATAACAAGGGCAGTTACCTTATCCTATGGCACTGTTCTGTAGCTCTCATGCAGGGTTTTATGGATTTGTCAGGTCACAATGAATTCTTGTTGTCATGAAGCCTGACTCCTCTCTTTTCATTGTACAGAGAAACAATGAGGAAAGCGGGAACCACATGGCACAAGTTCTGATATTCCCAAAGGACAGCAAAAATTATGTATTTCTGACAATGCTTGCCACTGCAAGCAGCAGGGCTGCCAACTTCACTCCCTTATTCCTTATACCAAAACCACTGTTAATGGCTTTGGGGAAATTCAAGTCCAGGTTTCTTGGAAGCATCCTTCCTCCACAGAGCATTTCAGAAGGGAAATCGAGCATGAACACTGCCTGACGCTCCTTATCCGTATGACACCAGAAGTGCCACTCTACCCCCTTGGTCATGCAGTTATGGGTCAGTGCCTATCAAAGGCTCTGTTCTTCAATGCTCATTCATGGCCCATAGGATTGATCCTACTTCTCCAACTATATTTAAAAATATATTTAAATCT